>VYZP01038551.1:0-110977 GCA_013400635.1 Hypocryptadius cinnamomeus | reverse complement strand
CCCCTGGCTCCAGTGTCACCCCTGGCTCCAGCGTCACTGCTGATTCCAGTGTCACTGCTGATTCCAGTGTCACTGCTGACTCCAGTGTCACTGCTAACTCCAGTGTCACTCCTGGCTCCAGTGTCACCCCTGAATCCAGTGTCCACTGCTGACTCCAGTGTCACCCCTGACTCCAGTGTCACTGCTGACTCCAGTGTCACCCCTGGCTCCAGTGTCACCCCTGACTCCAGTGTCACTGCTGGCTCCAGTGTCACTGCTGACTCCAGTGTCACCCCTGACTCCAGTGTCACTGCTGGCTCCAGTGTCACATGTTGTCCCAGGGGCTGTGGCACCATCTCCAAGCACTCCTCATCCCCACTGTGGGGTGGACTGTCATTGCTTCCCATGAGAGCACTGGGATAGCTGGAAAGGAGGAGAGGCTGGAGGCCTCTCTTTGCTCTGGAGTGAGAATGGGCTCCCCAGAAAATAAGTGTGCAATAGCAGAGGGAGGTGTGGGCAAGGAAGGTTTTTCCAACAGCATGTGAATGTGCTGTTGGCCTCCTTAATTAGACCTCCCATCACCCACTGTCTTCCCACAGGGAAAAGCCCTGGGGCCAAACCCCCCAGCGTCATCCTGGACACTTCTTCCTAGTTTGACGGCCCAGCTTGGAGGGGAGGATTCAGCTGTTCACCTCAGGTTTGTAAATGTAACAGGGATGCTTTTATAGCCTGGCTGTGCCAGCAGTCCCTGCTCAGCAGTGGCAGCTGGGGCTCCCACCAGACCCAAGGGCTGCAGAGGAGTCAGAGGGGAGCAGCAAGGATGTTCCCAGAGCAGGGGCTGGTTCATCTGTTCACTCTGTGAGGGCTTTCTTCTGACAGAGAGCCCTGCCCATGCTGTGCTCACCACCCCGAGCAGAACCAGGTGGCTGTGATGGGTTGTCAGGGCAGGAAAGCCACTGGATTGGGAAGCCAATGTGATTCTGGCATCTGCACTAACACATACCTCACTAGAAAATGCCAACAATCAAACAGAAGCAGGGGGGAAGGGGTGCTGTCACTGGGTGCTCACTCCCTGTAGCACCAAACAGTTCAGCAGTGGAGACTGCAGGGGCACACAGCCCTCTGCCATTTGGCTGCCAAACCCCTCCAGACCATGAAATCAGCACCTCCAGACCACCACACAGATGGGTCCTGTTCCACCCTGCCAGGCTCTGCAGGCACCATCAACAGAAGGAAGTGACCAGCACTGCTGCATCTCCATTGTCTTTCTCAGCTGTGACCCCGGGAAATGAGACTCTGCTGTTTGTATCAGTTGCTTCATCTCCTTCACAGGTAAGAAGACAAGTCTGCAGCACCAATCCAAGCAAATTATTAATGATCTTTCATTTTTATGCAACCAGTTCCAGTGCTCACTAGAGCAGGCTTGCCTCCTGTTTGTGACTGTCCTGCTGCCTCTGTTGTCAAACAATGTTGTTTTATAACAACATTTGTGTTGAAGTGGATTATTATCGGGTTGACTACCCCTTGGGGTGTAATGAAAAGCATTCATTAATGCTCAGGGCAGGAGGGCTAATTACTTCTTTATAAAAAATCCGTGCTAATTGCCAATAACTGTTTTATTGAATGGGTCTCATAGAGATAATTTTGATTGTGTTTGATTTCCCTCTCATATTGTAATGCTTAATGCATAGTCCAAAGGAGCTGGGTACAGCTAGGTTATCCAGATGAGCATGGGGAGGAAACCCCACCATTACAAAGACCAGTGGGCTATGCCAGTCTATGCTCAGTTCAGTGCTCGAGCCTGCTGTGGTGCTGGCCAGGATTTTCTGGGTCTTACACCTTCCTGCTTCCACCAAGCAGGTGGAGACCTGTTTTCTGTACTCCCCCAAGGCACAGCATTGATTCTGGCAAGCCTCAGAGAATTCTGCTCTGGCAGAGCAGAGGGAATGCACAAGGCTCAGGCAGGTTCCCTCCAGAGCTGGATTCCACCTCCCCTGCAGGAACAAAGCAATCCCTGGCCCTGCAAGCACCAGGACTGCACGAGGGTAAAAGGAGTAGCACACAGCATCAACCTGTGGGGCCAGTGTACCCATTCCTATATTTGGGAGGAAGACTCATTCACCTGATCTTTGGGTCACACTGCACTCCAAGATGAAGAAAATTCCAGATAATAATTTGTTTGCTTTTATTTACAGATAACTACAGGGCTGAAGATACCAAAAAATCAACACAAGCACTGACCAAGTCCTTTCAGTTCTATTGAGGAAGTGATGCCTTACAAACACCACATTAAAAGCAAACCCCACAGAACTGCAGTCAGCCTGTGGCAGGCAGAGTAGGAAACCACCAGGGTCCAAAGGCTCCTGCAAAGCCTCAGGAGGTGCCGTGGGCTGATGCTGGCTGTGAATTTCACTGGATGTGCACTGCAGTAGTTTCTAGCTGTCTGACACTACAGACTCCCACAAAAGGCTGCTCTCAGGTGTCCTGGCAGGCAACAGTCCCCTCTGGAGCAGACCTCAGACCCCGTGGCTGCAGAGCTGAGCTGCTGAGCCCACTTACCTTGGAGCTACTGTCAGATGCACCATCAGATTGAGCTACTTCCCAATTCCAACCTCTCTGACTGGAGAAGTTTTTTTCTCTTTTTTCTTCTGTGCCACCCCAGCAGTTTTACAGGGCATCAGTCTTCTCTCACATCATGCTTTCTGATTCTCTGCTCAAAAAGATAAAACACACAGACCATACCCTCCATATGCAAGGCAGAAAGCTTTCTTTCCCCCTGGAAATCACAGTTTAAAAAATATTAATGTTTTTTAACTTGGTTGAACGATCTCCATTTTAAGAACAGATAGATCTTTCAGAAATGACTTTTTCCAGTGCCCTGAGAGCTTTTGAAAGGGCCAGATTAACAAAAAGTTGGTCAATTTGGCACTTTCTGAAAGCATTCTGGAAATACCTCCAGGGGTTGCCTGGAAGCTACTGCTTCTGCAAGTCTTGGCCAAGTATGGTGAATAAAAAATAGCATTCAGGTGATTTAGTAGTTGCTTTGGGAATGTTTGGAGTTGCACTGTTGCACAGTGCACCAGGGATAGAATCACAGAATTACAGAATGGTTTAGATTGGAAAGGATCTTAAAGATCATCTTGTTCCATCTCCCCTCTTGGATGAGGCTGCACAGGGCCCTATCCAACCTGGCCTGGATATTTTGTGTCTGTAATATACACTCCCCAGTTATTGATCACACAGGAGGACCACAATCTAAAATAAATCCTCGGTGCCACCTACAGACATCTTCAGACACCAAAAATTACCACTCTGCAGCTACCAGGGAGCAGAACAGACTCCAGAGCTTGAGGACTTGCTGCCTCAGCACAGCTTGCTTTTCATGAGCTTGCACACAACAAATATCTCCAGTCATGCTGGACAAAACTGAAATGATTTTTGAATAAAATGTTTCCTGGTTGCAACAGGAACAGGTGCAGTGACAAGAAAAAGGCAAAAGCAACAGCTTTTTACTTCAAAACCAGGCCAAGCTGGCAGAAACAGCTTGCAGAAAGCTGACCATACTTTACACATTTGGAGGGCAAAACACTTTTACTTACAAAATAGAGAAGTGTCATTTCTATATCAAATCTTTATTTTGGATACAGGATCTTTAGGAAGATCTTTATTTTTTTGTGACACAGGTTCATAGTGAAGCAGGCCTCACTCAGCCCTGGTGGAAGTCTGACATCCTGATCAATCCTTCCCCTCCAGTGGGATGCCAGGTATTTTATGCAAGGGGCTTGGCTGGCAGTAAATTAACTTCCTAGCTTTAAAATTATCTTCAACAGGAATGAGCCATTGAAGTCAAGGGAAAAATCACAGAATCATCACAAAACCATCTTAGGGGCTGGCCTGGGTCCTCCAAGGAGCAGCAGCCTGAGGTCCTGTAAGCAAAGCCAATCTCTTCTGCAGCAGTGCTTGCCCAAGGATGGCAGCAGCAGCAGCAGCAAGGCCTCCAAGAGCAGCCACAGCTCACTGACACAGTGAAAAATCACCTTCACAGCAACATGCTGTCCTCTCAGCAGGGCTCAGGGCTGTCCTCTCACCAGAAACAAGCCCTGGGAGGCAGCTCAGGACAGCACTCACATCAGCTAAGGCTGCTGGTCCACCTTACAGCCAAACCAAGCTGGCAGCTCCCTGGGACCAAAGCAAGGTGCTGCTCCTTCTTCCTCCTCCTGCTTCATCTGTTATCATGATTTTGAGGTGGATTTGGCAGTGTTGGGGTAAAGCTGGATTGATCTTAGAGGTGTTTTTCATCCTAAATAATTCTATGATGCCCCACTCTCCTCGACCCCCAGCCATGCCCCATTCCTCCCACCCCTCCCGGGGCTTACCTGGCTGCCCCATCATCTGCTTCCCCTCCCACACCTGCCCCCCCTTCTTTGGCCTAGCTGGCTCACTAATTGCACAGAGCACAATTTGCTCAGGGAGGGATGAGGCAGCCAGAGCCAGCCCGGCACAGCAGGAGCTCGATTCCTCTGCTGCTCACTCAGCTCACAGCGGAGCGAGCAGAGGGACCGCAGCCCCCGGGGCAAAGACCTCTGGCACCTGTGGCAGCTTCACCGCTGGGAGGAAAATCCTGCCCGGCTGACACCGACCCGTTCTGCGGCTTTGTTTCCTACATCAGCCACCCCAGTCCTTCCCGGAGGGAGGAAGGGAAGCGAGCGCGGGGATGCTCCATCTCCACCCAGGGCAGGGGATGCTGCGGTGCCAGGCAGCGCAGCCTGTGTGGTCCCAGCCCGAGCCAGGGGGATTTCGCCAGGGAAGCCCCTGGCAGCTCCTCCAGCAGCCGGATCCTCTTCAGGGAAGCTGCCAAGAGCCCAATTAACACACCTACCCCTTAAAAGCAGGAGTGGTGCTGCGCTGAGGGAAACAATCGACGACGCACTGAAGGGCTTTGCTGAATGGATTTAATTCAGCGTTTACGCCTTAAAGCTGAGCGCAGCTCAGCCTTCCTGAATGGGGACAGGCACGTTTGGGGGCCTGCTGACCTGTCACCCAACATCAGCATCTTCAAAAGGAACAGCTCTTGGCACAAACAGCTCTTTCTTTCAGGAAAATGAAAAGGGGGAAAAAAAAAAAGGAAAGAAAACTGAGGAGAGGCTGGTGCTTTTGCGCTCCGGAAGGTCACTGGTGACCCCCGAAGGAGGCGGTGGCAGCCTCACCCACCTCCCTCCCCTGCAGGGGCAAGGGGAGACCTGCCCGGCAGTGAATAGAGGAGGGAACTGGGGCAGCTGGTGGGCCAGTTCTTTCTGGTATGGAAAAACATGGCTCTGTGAACATCCTGTGCCTCCAGGAGAAGGGCATCGCTCCAGCACAGCGTAGCCCCAGCAACCAGCGAGCGGCTGTGGCTGTTCCTAAGCCCTCGGAAGAGACTGCAAATGTGAGCGCTGTGACCTGCCGAGTGGCTTCGTCCCCAGCACCGTCCTGCTTGGCTGCCCAGCATAGAAGCAGGACTTGTATTGGCACCTCCACCTTTAAACATGTCTCACTCCCTCGTGGCAGATGTTTTACTGATCTGTTTTACAGATCCAAATTTGGGGACCAAATTCCTCCTCTGTTTGTAAAGCTCTTTTCCTCTTTCCTGCTCTGGAAGGGCTCTCTGAATAAAGCTAAAGAAGATGCTACTGGGGTTTTTAAGACATGCTGAGAGGATTCTGCCCCTGTGGCTGTGAACCCTTCTAGAGCTGCGGGTGGGAGTGTCACTGTCATATTTTCTGAAAAATCCCTTCGCCAGGATTTCTTCTCCTGGGAAGCTGAGAAGCTTCAGAGAAAAATGAAAACAGTAATTATCTGATTGCTTCTCCTGTTTCTGCTGCTTTGGAATGTGGTCTGGACATTGTTTACCAACTGGTCATTGTTTGATTGGTTTCATGTGAATTGTTTTGACTTAATGACCAACCACAGAGAGGCTGTGTCAGGACTCTGGAAGAAGTCACGAGTTTTCATTCTCATTCTTGTTCAGCCTTCTGTCTGTATCCTTTCTCTATTCTTTAGTATAGTCTAGTATAGTTTTAGTGTAGCATAACATAATATAATATAATACAATATAATATAATAGCCTTCTAAGAACATGGAGTCAGATTCATTCCTTCCTCCTCCACCTGGGGACCCCAGAAACTACCACAGTGGGAGTGCACTGCCCACGCCAGCACCACCCAAAGGTTCCCCAGGATCTGATGCTGGAGGCAGCAGGCAGGGCAGCCCCACGGGCAGGGGTCACAGTGGCACTGATGGATGGACAGACAGACAGAGGAAGGACTGGGACTCCAGCAGCTGCACAGCTCCCACAACCAGAAGGCTCCAGGTCTTCTGAAGTCTCCCTCTCTGTTCACACTGCCAAGCTAAGAGCTTGGCCCAAAATTCCCAGGTTTAAACTTCCATGGGTTTTCTGTCACATCTGTGACATTTCACTTATTCAAGTGAGAAAGAGATAACTGCCTGCCTTTCCATGAGCCTACCCCTCAACCCCAAAGCTCTTTTCTCTCCTTTCTCAACAAAATCAAGAGAGAAATGCTTAATGCCAAAATCACTCACAGCACTAAGGATGGGATAATTAAGCACTGCAGATTTTTAACAATTAGAAGAAAACTTGCAAAGCAGAGAGTATTTGTCACGTGGTGAAACCAGCTGTAGAAGGAGTTTTGAAACAATTCCAGCTCTTTCTCCCCCCTTTTTTTCTCTTTCCCTGTCCCAGGGTAGCAACATTTCTCTTTTACAAGCAAATTAGTTGTTAAAAAACACAGAAAGACATGTCATGCCAAGCTGTGCCCGGGTGTTTCATGTTCACTTCCCCCCTCCTAAAAAGAGTTTTCTTATAACTAAAGAATGAGACAGAAGCAGCTAGAAATCTGTAATGGTTCCATTTATTAATACGTATATCACAAATACTCACAATATCAATGCATTCTCGTTGGCATGCTAGACAGAGGCATTATTAAAAAAGTCCTATTTTTTTTTTAAAAAGGTTTTAAACTTTTGCTTTCCCCCAAAAATATTTCATATGCCTGTTATTTTTTTTTTGCAATTTTTTTTTTTGTGTGTGTGTCTGTGTGTGTGTTTTTATTTCGATTTGATTCAACAATGTACTTGGTGGCTGCAACCTCAATGCAAAAAAGAAAGAAAAAAAAAGAAAGAACAGGAAAAAATTATGAAGGCCGCAGTACAGCACAGTTCAATTAGTTCATAGCTACGTAATAAAAATAAAGGGAGCAAAAATTTCTGCCTTCACAGTAAGCAACAACACAGCTTAATAACAGTATTACACAGGATCAGGTTCTGAGGCAAAATGCACTAGACAAAGCCTACCGGGATACGCACTAGGCATACAACACTGAGTAAGAATCAAAGATGTAGAAGAACATCAGGAATAACAGTTCCCTTCAAGCACAACATTTTAACATCATTTTCAAGTATCTTTATGTTATGTTACCGATTCCTTTGTTTTTGGGGAGAGGGGGACAGGCGCAGGGGAAGGGGAAAGGATGGAAACCTTAGTAAAGCAATAAACAAAACAAGAAATTAAGATAAAACCAAAAGAATATATATTTCATATACCGGTTTATATGAACGTGTGCAACACTTATTAACCATGGTGAAAGGCTAATTATGCCCTCCAGTCACTACATGCACAGCCCGATCAATGCTGTTAATGAGTTACCTTTGTTAACTTACGATGCAGCTACTGTGTGACCAAGAACATACAGACGATGCCGTCCTGGGCCGAGCCACGGGGGTGGGGGCCGGCTCTGGAGGCCGAGGGGACCCGGCCACTGGGGGTGGCACCGTGGAACTTCACAGAATGGGACACTACGCATGGGACAGTTCGGGAGGTGGGGTGCGAGTGTGCGCGCGCACGGGCTTGCTCGTGGGGGTGTGCGTGCGTGCGAGAGACAGTGTGTGCTATAACATTCATGGCAGTCTTTCTCCAGTTCTGCAGCTCCTGGTCTTCACAAAGGCTCTGGACTTGACACTTCTTGAAAGACTGGAGAGCGGGGAGGATGAAGGAAAAACCCAAAAAACAAAACAACAAACCAACAAGTGGGTTGCTTTGGTTGATATCGGTATTCGCTGCAGGTGTTTTGCTCTCTCTTCCCAAGAAAACTGAAATGACGAAATTCAACTCTGCGTTTCCCCACCCCTTTTATTTTTTCCCCACCACGCAGAAAATAGGGATGAAAATCCCAAAGCAAAGAGGCCCATGGGAAGGCTTAATTCTCAATGAACACGCTCAGAATGTAAAACTTGCTCGCTGCCTTCAGCAGAAGCAGCACAGCCACAACAACACAGCAAGGCTTTTATAGTTTTACCACCTGGAAAATGGGAAAAGCTCACCTTGTTACACCATCTCATACTGGTTAGCAGTAATAAACCGGGACAGGCAGCATGCCAGCAGCATCCCGATCAACTGTTCCAGACAAGACAGAGACAGAACAGAATTTAAGTTAAATACATCAATGCAGAGCATTGGTAAACATGTAGTTCATGTCCTGGAGTTATTATGCACAACGTATTTATGCCCTATTTTAAGGACTGCTCTAATTAGAAAAACAGCATTAAAATATGTTATCTTTCTTTGTCAGATCTTCCTCTTGATTTTTGTCATTTATTTGACAGACAGCATGCCTTTTTGGTATTTTTTAATACTGTTGTCAATGTCTGGCCAAGCCAGATGTGGATGAATAAACTGCTGGGGGTATCAGCTTGTCACAGGCTGTGTCACTTGCTTCACGTGGATCCCTCACCACCACCCATCAGCCCTGAGAGCTGGTGCCTTTAACTTTATCACTGTGCCAGGGAAAAGCTTCCTGATGTCCCAGAGTGGTTATGCTTCCTTTACAGCACTGTAGAAATGAGCACTGTAAATCTGGAAATAACTTTTTAAAAAGTCATTCACTGTTCCCTTGGTTGTCACTCAGATTATTGAAAACAGATCCCAGGCTTCCACTCATCAATAAGCACTCAGTCTTTTCAATGTTTTGTCTACTGCAGTTTCTTAGTGCTTCCTTCATGTGCCAACAGTGTTAATATGCTGTAAATAATTCAACCTCGCTTTTCTCATTGGGGTTGGTCAATTAATTAACTCCTGAGCATACCCAGAGCATGCCTAGCTATGACTGGCTGGATGCTCATCCAGACTGGATCCTGCTATTTCACTCCCCTGGATTTTGTGTCACTTCTCCTAGACCAGTGCTCCCTGTTACCACAATCATCATCAAAATCCTCTGTACCAGGCAACTGCTTGATTTGGGCTGGCACCAGCCCACAGCAAGGCCAAGCCAGGGTTAACTCAAATCTGGATAAACTGTTTCCTGTCCCTAAGATGTCACAGTCCTTGTCAGGCCATGCTTCTTTGCCAGAAATTTGTTCAGTTTCCTGTTTCAGTGTCCACCAGAGCTCTTCTGGGAATTTCAAAAGGGCATCAAGTAACACTTAAAAGCAGGTTGAACCCTCCTGTTGCCCACATGCACCCCCTGATTTTGGCACCAAGGATGACACTGCCTTGGTTAGAACTAGATGTGGGGGATTGATATCAATTCCTGACCAATCTCCAACAAAAACCAAAGCTACCAGGGTCCAGGGGCTGTGTTTTTAGTTGCCAAAACAATATGTGCATAGTGAAAACCTTCCTCAGCTCTAAAAAATCTCAATTGATACCAAGAAGACATTTTAGCCATTTTGTTGTCTTTTCTACTCATCACTGGGAGGATGATTTAATCAACTGCTGAAGGTGTTGCTGAAAACCAACCACGTTCTACATGACACTCCTGCAGCTGACTCATGCACTGTTTCTTTAGCTCAGTTGAATTTTGGAGAATGAGATTTCTGTTTTGGACAGTGCTATGTATTTCTCCATGCTCTGACAGGCTGAACAGAGTGAGAGCCTCTGGATGGCCCTGTCCCACCTCCTTCACTGTCACTTTTCTGTGTTTGTGGTGGCTTTCCCTCTTTCTTCACTTTCCTTGGCGGGACTCAGAAGTTACTTCTCTGCCTTACTGCATTTTTAAATAAGATGAACTTTGGAGTGTACTCAATCCAAAATATTTTCCCTGAGCAAATTCCTGCCCAGACCTGAATCAACTCCTCTCTACAATGGCCAAGAATGTATGTACATTGAAGTTGTTTATTTTTCCCCATCACAAGCACCCAGGTTACAGCCACTGTTCTTCTCAACCACGATCTGCTGCTTGTATCAGGTTTACAAGGGAGAAGATGCTGTAGCCTCTACAAATAGGAAACCACAGGCTTTTCTTTCCCCCTTCAACTGGAGCAGACTTCCCCAGACACCTCTAATTAGGGATTCTCCTGTTCTGTGCGGGCTGTAACTCTAATAATCAGTGTGTCCAAACTTTGTAACATCTGCAGGCATTTAATGGTGTTTTGTTTTACTCAGCTCACTCCTAAGACAAGTTGCAGGTTACTCATGAATCTATCTCCATAATCTTTGGCCCACTTATTGATTCTTGGCTCTGACCTTAGGCTGGTTTAGGCATTTAAGTGGTTATAGTGACATAATGTTTAACTCTGTTTTTCAAAAATAATGGCATGCATGTCAAGCCATTTCACACACATTTTATTGTGTTTTATTCAGCATTTCTAAGTATTACCAGGACATAACAGAGCTATAATAAATATTCTAGAAATACTTTGAATGCATGTAAAAACATCTGCTTTTCAATGTGTTGACTTCCACATTTAACCACAAGAGCACTGCTCCTCCTGTAGCCAAGAAGAGGCAATATTGTACTGAGCTGCTAAATTTTCTTCATGGTGCTCTTTCATTACAGGCAGAACTAGAGTCCTCTGCTTTTCAGTCAGGCTAGAGGCTCCCAGACTGCAGCACAAACCAGCACTCTCCACCCTGCCTTGCTCTCTGCATTTGTTCCATCACTTGCCTCCTCTGCTCTTCAGGCAGGAGGAAGCTCCTTATCCTATTGTGCACCAGGTTCCTGCAGCTCCTTTGAAAAACCAGAAGAATTGGAGTTAAAGGATTCCCACAAATAAACTGCTGCTGGGAGCTGCATTCATTTCCCTGCATTCCCATTGCCTCTCAAATGCCCCATCTCAACTTTTATCCACTTATTCATTTATTTGATTTTAGTCTCTTGATTTTTGAGTGCGAAGTTGTCAGACTTGGTTCTGCATTTGTTTTCTCTCTTACTTTTTTCTTTTCTTCCTTTTTTTTTCTCCTAAGATTATCTTGGTCTTCTGAGCTATTATATAGAAAGCAGAGAATTTTCCATACCATGGTTTTGCCACAGGAAACTTGAAAATGCTGACAAATTCTTTGGTTTAGACAAGTGGGAAACCCACTCCCTCAGGTAACAGGCCATTCCAGCAAGCAGAATGCAGTGAATTTCTCATGGTTTCTAGGAGCAATCTCAGGCACATCTTAGTTCTGGCCATTGAAAGCCATCCACAGCATATTTTGTAGCAGTCTTATCCCTCCTGTACACATAATACCTGGCTTTTTAATACACTTATTCTGTAGGAGTTACCACTGACTGGAAGCTGTTCTGCATGACATATTTATTACACCTTATTATACTGAAGAAAAAGAAACTGAATTGCAATTTGAATTTCCATTTTATTTTGGGTTTTGGTATTGTCACCATTTTTTATTCTTCGGGAGAATTTCTAGAAATAGAAATGTGTTGAACTAACTTGGAATTCATCAGCACATCAGGTAAGCCAAAACTGGCAGGGGGGTTAATCCATCAGCAATACAGGAATAATTTTTTAGCTTAATATCTTGTCATATTCTCAAAATGCAAATCTCCAAACGTGCAAGTTCTCTGGCTCTGTTTTAAAAGAGAGAATTTTCTGTGTCACATGTCACTTATTTGAGTCAGCCTCCTGTGCCGTGGTGTGCCTCTGTCACAAGCCCTGCCTCCACACTGAATCCACTGTGATTAGCCTTTAGAAACAGCCCAGGCTTAGACCAGATTTCAAGTCACATATTGGATGCTGATGTGGATCCCACATGCCCCTGATGGTGTCTGCACCAGAGCTGCCCACACTGATGCTGACAGCAAAGAGGGCAGGTGGGTGTTGCACAGCAGAGAGGGTCCATGGCTGCATGGGAATTTATCTCAGACTGATGGGACCTGAACATGCCCAACAACTGGTTTGGAGCCTGTGGAGAGCAGATGATTTTCAGTCCCTCAGCACAAAGGGAATAATGTGGCCTGAACACTGCACTGTCTCCCCTACTCACAATCTATAAACCCCTCCAGACAGTGTCTCTTGCATTCCTTAAGCCAATGCCTGCACTGTAGTTTTAGCTAGGCACAGCTCTCCATCATCTATGCAGTTTGCATAATTTTATTCTCTGTTGGGCACAACACAGCAATAATTTTTCTGCTCTGAAGAGCACCTGCTAAATGGAAATTATTCCAGCTGGAAGTGAACATTGGCATCCAAGTCCAAAAACCATCAAATTTTATTTTATTGTTATTATTTCAAGCCCGAGGAGCAGATCAGACAAGGTCAGCAACACAGTGTTTTTTATAAGAACTCTTGACTCTGATGGGGAGGTCTGTGCCAGGCCTGTAAGATTTGCAATGCCATTACATCAGCTTTCCCTATTTCTGGGCATCAGCACATTCCCCATGCTAGTCAACATCTAACAAATCACATGAAGGAAAGGCCCTTGAGCATGCTTTACTGTAGAAGAGCAATGATTTAATTTGTCTTTTATTTAGATTAAACCTGTTCTCAATAGGAACAGCAAAACCTTGCCTACAGCTGGAGCCCTGCCTGGCATTACTGCCAGCCACGTTAACCTGAAATCAATTTGTAAACACTGTCCCTAATTGGGCCCAGCAAAACAGATTACTCAGTAAATTACAACTGGCCACCTTCTATTCTTCACAGCCTGGGAGAGCTGCGTTTTTCCCCTCTGCAGCCTCTCTCTTCTCTTTTTTAGAAGTCTGCCAACACCCCAAGCAGCTGGGTATGTCCTCACAGTGCCAGAGCCCAGTGCCTGCGCTGGGGAGTGACATCCCCACCTGGCAGCAGAGCTCCTGGTGCCACCAGCAGCGTGAGATGCCAACACCACACCAAAACACACCTGGTTTTTCCCCTCAGTCACAGGGACAAAGTGCCTTGCAGCCCTTGCTGCCTGCAGCCTGCCATGAAACACCCATTAAATGCTTACAGGCAGTATTGGTCCTGACTTTTTCCCCCAGCAACATATTTTATATTTCTATTAATCTCGTTTTTCTTTTGGATAGCTTTACAGGAGGCATTTAAAAAGATGCTTTAGAGCCTTCTGGCTATCTAGAACCCAAACTGAAACCCGAGCCTGGAGTCCTATAGCAGCAATAAAGCCATAATCAAGGCTGGAGAAGAATATCAATGCTGTCACCATTCAACAAGAATTAGAATAGCCTATTAAAAAAACCCCTGACTTCCCCTTGTCCATGCACAAACAGCTCCAGATTGTTCAGCTTTTCTGGATCCCTGACATGCAGGCACATGCTCTGGGCAGCTGCTGTTGTGATGAACCAACATTTCCATCCACACCAAACCACAGGCTGCTCACATCCAACACCTTGGCCACAGGGCATCAGGCTTCCAGATATGCCCAAGGCAAGGCAGTCAGCCAGTCTGAGCCCAATTTTAGGGCTCCCTCAGGCTGTGTGCATGCTGATGGAGAGGATGTGGGGGCCATTTTCCACACTTTTTTGGCTTGGGGACAGTTTTGAATTGTGCATATTTCTCTCTCTCTCATTTCTGCACATTTCCAGCAGAGTCCTTGCTGTGACACACAAAGTGACTGGTATAAAGGAGCATCTTGTTGAAAGATGCAGGTGTTTTCCTACCCCTTCTTGATCAGAACAATCTGACCAGAGCTATATTTCCCCCAGTTCCTGTCTACATAAATGTATTTGGATATCATGGAGCAGCAGACCCCTGCTCAGCTGTCTTCTTGTTGCTCTCATGCCACACTCCTTTTGGTGCAGACAAGGAGTTGGTTTAACAATCTGATTTTGGTAGACTTAACATTTCTCACTGTTCAGTGTTAAAGGGAAAATAAATAAAATTGGTCACAAAGTGTCCTCTCCAGGCTCCAGGTCCAGGATGGGGAGGCCTGAGGGTGCACTCCTTTGAATTCTTGAGTCCTTTAAGAACAAATAAGAGTACTTAGAAGATAGAAGCCTACCCAAACAATGGATAAGCTATTTGTCTTCTTAGTGTTTATGCTCCATTTAAGCCAATGTTTTATTGGGTTAACCTCTATTTGACCCAGTGCAGGGACAAGTTGTTTTCCTTGAGCTAGTCATTAGCTCAACCGTAACTGATATTCCCAAGGAGAAACTTCATTTAAGTTGAAAAAAAGAAAATCAATGAACAGATGACCTCAGGACTAATGAGCATGCTGAGTTCAGTCCCTTTCCATAATCCTTCCTTCATTGAAGTCCAGGTAAAGAAAAAGAGAGGAAAAGAAAAGGAGGGAAGGGGAGTGTTTATGCACTTACCTGTGAGAATGCAATCCCAAAAGCCACTCCAGCTATGATTCCCATATTTGTCTCCATAAAACTGGTCACCAAGTCATAACAGCCCTGGAAAACAAACATCATCATTCTTTGTACTGACCTTCCCTGCCATGAATGCACACATACAAATTTCTCATTTAGAATGAACTCTGGCTAGACAATATTTCTGCTGTAATTTCCAACAGTGTCACCTTTTTTTAAAACAGCAATTCTGAGTGAATGATGTGGAGTTGTGGCAAAACCAATTACTTTTAGAAATGAATGCATTTCAATACTTTTAAAATCTAAATGTGATGTTGCACTCATTTTTATGGGTCTTTTTAAAGAAAGTCAGTTAAAAAAACAATATAGCTTTGACCTGAAACCAAACCAGTAACAATACACCAATGTTATAATACAATACAGATGTCAAAAATGAATAAATGATGCTCATTTCCTAATACTCTAGATATTTAATAAAGTGTCCCTTGAGGCATTCTGCTTGCCTTTACCCATCAAAGGACACCAGGCAAAGCACTGAACAGCATGTAACTTTAAACCATGTAACAAAGTTATCAGGGGTTTTGTATGAATTTTCTTGGTTCATTTGCCCTCGGACATAAAATTCCCTGTCCTGCTCCCCAAACTGAATTTTCTCTCTGCTGACTTGCTTTCTCAGGCCTCAATTCACATCTCAGACTGGGGCCAGAGGATTCATGTACAATATCTGCCCTTCTCTTGGATAGATTTTTTGAGATGTTCCCCCCCAGTACAATAATGTTTGCCAAGTTTCTCCCCTCACCTATTTGACCCCTCAAAAAAGCATTTGAAGTTAACTCCTACTTTGTGGTGCCTAATTTAATCTAAACATGTGACTTGATACGTGAAGAAAAAAAGAAAGATGGCACCAAAACCACTACACATCTGTTTTTTCTTTCATTATTAACCCTGTCATTACTAATCCCTTTTCCTTTCATTATTAACCCCCATCATCTGTCCCCACAATCCAAAGTCACTGCTCAGCCCCTTTTGCCACCTTCCTCNCTTTCATTATTAACCCTGTCATTACTAATCCCTTTTCCTTTCATTATTAACCCCCATCATCTGTCCCCACAATCCAAAGTCACTGCTCAGCCCCTTTTGCCACCTTCCTCAAATGACCAACACTGGCTTAAGGCCAGTCCTGAGGAGTTTTATACATTATATCTTTATCCGCTTGATCAGAAATTGGAAAACTCAGAAATAACAGTGAGTTGCCTTTCCCAGCTTGGACTCCTGTCCCATAAGAGAAAAGTGTCTCCACATTTCACCCACATCCACACCCCCCTCATTCTGCAAGCACTGTAGGAACTCTTGATGGCCTCAGAGCATCAGGTGCTTGTAAAAAATAACAGCGAGAAGGACAAACAATATTCTTTATTTCAGGCAGGCCATTCATTAAATAAATTGTAGCATTTCTTTAACTTCTTTTATAACATCACAAGACATTTAATCCTGGGAGTAATGAAGTGCTGAACCTAATAGTAGCTGAGGACCAGCACAGCTGGTCCTGATTAATTTCTGAAATGTTTATGTGTACATATCAGCTATGTTTTACCACAGTGTGCAGTAAGTCTGATTCAAGCTTGCTTATTTAACCCATCAAGCAACTATAGTTTGTGTGTCTTACATGTTATGCAATGAGATTAGATTTCTCAAGCAGCATTTTCATTCTGTCTGACATGGCTTAATGCTCTCCCAGCTCTTCTGAAACCTATTCTGTTGAAGAGCCTTCAAGAGATGCAACACCGAAGCACAGTGGTAATTTGAGGGAGAAAGATCTTGTCAACAAAACATGCAATGGTAGAGTTTTGATCACCCTCCTCGCTTGAAGACTCTGTTTTCCCAAGCCACAATAATCTGTTTTCTGAAGAACAATGCTTACATATGGCTCAGTTGCTCAGTCCTCACTGCATGGGCTGAGTGCAAGCAGCACCCACTGGTGCATTACAGGACAGAAGTGTGTGAAGCACTGTGTGAGCACCTCTGGGTGCTGATCAGAGATCAGAGCACAGAAGGGACAGTTTACAAAGGATCTGATCTTTCTTGACTCCATGCATCTGTTCCTTCCCTAAGATTTTAGAGAGAAATAGTTCTTGAGGTTTCTTGGTAAAGAACTGTGATTAAAAGCACTAGATGAACTTTAATTAGCTAATCCCAATGACAGCCCTTAAAGTTAGGTATTAGTGCTGTCTGAGATGAAGAAACAGAGAGCCTAAATAATTAACCCAAGGTCACTAAGCAAGTTAGGGTCAGAACTGGCAAAGAAAATCCAGGAATGCTGTCTTTTAGTCCTATATTATTAGTTTAATCCTCTTTGGTTAATTCATTACTAGTCCTCAGAAACTGCTAGTAATTTGATTAGCTCATAGAGAACTCGTTTTTCTGATAGTTTTGCAAGATCCACCAAAAGATGTAATCCAAATATTCTTGTCCACAGTCAAGGTGAGATGGGTCTTCCACAACACAGGCAATAAGTATTTTCCTTTCTATCCAACACTCAGAGAGCAAAGGGCCTGTTTCCAAGACAAGCAAGGAGCTTGGGTCAGAGGCAATGATGTTTGGTACCTATCTGAAGTGAAAGGATAGGGCCAAACAACATTTTCTCCTTTTTGCTTTTTATTCCCATGCACCTTTCAGAAGCATCCAACTTTGCTCAAATGTCTGGGACAACTCCAAGATCTCACAACAGCTGAACAGAAATCTGCAACTTTTGATTTTCAATGGCTGTGTCAGAAAATGAGACAAAACCACATGAACTTCCAAACATCCAAATTTCCTCTAGGTAATTAAATCAAGTAATTACTTCAGCTATTTCCTGAAGAATCAGCAGTGCATTTCTGTTAGGTGACTTGTGCATTTGACAGGAGAGCAAGGAGCAAGAATGGCTGGAAATGTGTTCCTAGCCCGGGACTAGCACTCACTGATCCCTCAGTCACTTCCTACACTTCAGCAGGCATCCTGTGCCACGAGGAACTCCGAAGTGAACAGGGATTTCCCTGAGCAGGCAGAGCAAGCCTGGCACTTGGGGGAAACCCAGATCAGTGCTGGGAGTGCCAATGGTACCTGAATGGTTTTGCAGCCAGGAAAGGTTCAGAGTGCAGGGCTGTGCTGAACTGCAAAGCTGGTGGAACACCAGCCACAGCTGTCTTTTAGTCCGCTTCTCCAGCTGGGAAGCTTCTCCAGCTGGGAAGGGGAGCAGAAGCAGAGGCTCAGGGTGGGCTGCCCAGGAGGCACCATGCCTGCTGGGGGTGCTGGCTGTACTGCACATGCCCTACATCCACCCTGCCTCTCACCTTCCTTCCACTTCTACAAAAACATCAAGTTGGTACAAATTCACAAGGAGCAACTGAACAGAGTGGCTCACCCTCCATGCTCATGCAAGATTACTCTGCTGGTGGTGACTGTGAGTTACTCAACCAATGGACACCAGCAACATTCCACCCATCTGCAACAAGTGGCTCTCATTAAACCATTGCAAATAAAAAGAAAGGCTTAGTGGAAAATAATCCTCTATCATCCCTTTTACAATACATGCCAGAAAATGTTGTCTACTTGACTGGGTTTCAAAGATGTTTCAGGCTGTGCTCAGCCACCAGTCCAACCTTCTGAGTCACAGGTGACTGAGGTGAAAAAGACAGAAACAGAAGAGAGAGGCATTTCCATATTTCCCCTGTTGTCCTCAGGACTTCTATCTATTTTTTAAATAGATCTCTGAAAATAAAAACAGAAAAGAAAATAATCCTTAAGTCTGGCTAAGCTGTGCTGCTACTTAGAATGGTGGTTTAGCCACAATATCATTCCTCTTACCAACAAACTCTTCCCTCTCTTGCAAATCTCAAGTGAGAAAGAATTGATGAAACACTAGCACTTGAAGCAATAACTTGAGTAGCACTTCTTCAGCACAATGCCTAAGGCATAGATGCTGCATGATTTTCTCTTTATTCTTCCCTTAGTGTTTTCTGCATTTTTATTCTCTAATTATACATTTTCTTCCTGTCCTCCCTACTTGCCTTCTCAATCCTGTTTTTGTCTTCCCAACCCTCTCCTCCAGGTGACCTCAGGGAAAGGGTCACTTTGGCTGGGCTGTGCTCACAGCCCTACATCTTCTAAGATTTTAACTTTTTTAACAGTAAATGTTGTGGTTGTACCCACCAACCACAACATTTACTGCAAATAAGCTCTGTTTCCTCAGAACTGCTGCATCTGGGACTGGATTTCAGAAAGGCCAGCTCAAAGAAAATGAAGCAAGTGCAGGACCAAGCCCATCCTCACCATCACTCCAGCCTTACTTGCAAATTATCCACCAACCATTTGAAAAGAAATGCACCTGCAAGCAGGCCTACACTCCACTGGGGTGCTGGGTGGTGTCACAAGTGCCCCTGGCACAAGGTCACTGGTACCTTCTGGTTTACTTTAGTGGCAGCCACGGTCATGTTGCGCAGATCCTGAGTGTTGCAGTCACTGGAGTTCATGCAACAGCTGGTAGGGATGCCGTGCTTGAAGAAGTAAGGGCTGGTGCTCCAGTTGGTGTAGCTCTGAATGCCACAGCAGCTCAGCTGGGAGGGATAAGAGGCAGGTTTAAAACACACAAACATATAAAACAGAATTAAAACTAGAACAGAATCGTCTCGGCCCACTTCATAAGCTCATAATCAAAATAATGACAGGGCACCTCAAGTTTTGAAAAGCAGATACCACCCCTGCCCCATTAATTACAAAAGTACCAGGGATGTAACTTACAGAACATGAGAGCAGATGACCTACTAAAAGAAAGTATTTTATGAGCAGAACTATTATTTGTAACATTTGACAAAGGTCCAGCCATAAACCCATCTTTTTTACTTGATGGCCTGTTGGTTTTTTTTTGTTTGTTTGTTTTCTTTACTTCTTTATTCAATTAAAGATGACCCTGCAAATTTAAGACTCAAAGCATTACACAGAATTACATGTAACACATACAGGTTCAAACTAACACAAATCAATAAGGTGAAGCCTCTCTAACTCACCAAAATAATTTCTAGGACAATTCACTGAGCTGTGAATAGAAAGAGACCATATGTTCACAGAGTGTATGTAGGAAGTCAGCTAGAAAACCCTAAATTGGGAAGGATGTTCTGATTTAGATCCTAAGCTAGAAGTCAGAGACTCAAAAGTACAGAGTATGCGCTGAATTTTCTGCGTGGAAAGGGCTCATAAATGCAGTTCCTGCAAAGAGAGAACTATGAATGAAATGAACATTCTGCTACAACAGGAACACTGAAAAACTACTCAGACTATTTCGTTTGGTCAGCTCCAAGGAATCAAAAATTTAAAGTACAGGTTAACATTATGCAAACAGACAATTTGACAGCAGAATATACTCAGTTTGGAGCACTGCAGTAATCTGCTAACCAGCAGAAGCCAGGTTAGAGTAGAGCTTCAACCATGCTGAAGGGTCCAACACAACAGCTGTAATTTCTAAAGGTCTGGAAGTCATCAATACAACTGCCCTGACATTTCAGCCATTCATTAAGTTACAATCATATGGAAAGGAAATTGGCTCATGGAATGTACTGCAAACTGAAGGAATAACTTCTTGCTATGGCAGAGCTTCCAATGGTAATTTAAATGTGAATTTTATCACTCTGTGTTGTAGTTGGTGGACTTGGTCTCTGGTGGGTGGCATCCCCAGCTGGTTTGGCTGTGCTGTGGCGTTTGCTCCTGCCCTGTGCCCTGCTGGAAGGCAAGGCAACCCCCACTGCCCTGCTACCACCCCTGAGGGTCAGAGAGGCTCTTCTCCACCAAGCTCCTACCCCATCCCTCCAGCACAGCTTTCACTGCCAACCTCAGCAGTTTCCCCCTCCATTTTCCTCTGGGGAAAAGATACCCAGTTTTTCTCCTTAACTCACCAGGTCTCCTTTGCCAGCCTCTCACTGTACTTGTGAAGAGAACTGCTGCAGTTTATCAGTGATGCAGGACACAAGATTATAAAACCCTGTCTCATCCAGCTCAAATTTAAAACATTTTATGATCTTATTGGCAAATTCCCTTAGGAACAAGGTGTGTTCTTTAGGAACAGACCTGCCCCATAAACCTAATTTAAGATCTGGGACCAAGAACAAGCCAGTGGGACAGGCCTTGCCTTTATCAGACAGCTTTTTCACTGAAATTTAGGAATCCTGGGCAAGCATTTCCTTTAGATCAGTTTTGCCAGCCTCTAATTTTGCTTGCAAATGACAGCTTGCAGATTGAGCCATCAGATCTTCACATTCTGGGATTAAATCCATGCTTTCTCTATTGTCCAATTTTTGGTACTCAGTTTTGGACTTACACTTTCCTGTACATTATCCACTGCATGGCTCCGCTCATCGTTCTTGTTGTAATTCTGGATTGCTTCAGTGTATGTCCTAAGGAAAGTATCCTTGATCTGTGAGGGTGAGGGAAAAAAAACAGCCCATGTGAGCAACAAGAAGCACAACATCTGAAGCAGTTTTTGCAGGAAGCAAATGCATTTCCAAATTTCCTAACATGACACCCAAACTAGCCCTTCCCAGTTGTTTTTAAGGGTGTTTTTAGAGCTGGCAGAGCTCCCTCTTAAGTGCCAGGAATAACTGATGCCATTTTGCCAGTGGGATATCAGACACAGAAATAAGACTACCCCAGCAAACTGATATGTTTAAAAAAAAATACTGTAAAATTACTTAACCTATCAAAAAGGAATGATTGTATGCTTTTGCCCCCAAACACTTTGTTCCAGCATTAAGTCTGAAGGAGACTGCATGCTTCTCCCTGCTCATGGATGCCAGGTGGGAGCCAAAGCTTGTGCAAACACCCTGGGGACACAAGCCAGTGGCACCAAAGACAGACATAAATCTCCTGACCAGGCATCCCCAGCACCAAAGGGATTTGGGTAAGGAACAAGAGGTCCCTCAGCTGGAAAATGTCAGGCACATCATCAGGAATGGGACTTTGGGTGGGAAAGGGGCTGGGAAGCAGATGATGTGAGCAACCCACATGGCTGTGGCCTTCACAGGAGACTGCCTCTCCCACCAGGGAGCAGTCTGACACTGGGGATGCTGCAGGTTAGGTGGGATGGAATGGGAATCCTCAGCATGTGGACAGGCACCTCAGGACCACATTAAAAACAATCCACTGCTTGCAAGGGTGTGCAGCAGAAAACTCTATAGCAATGGAAATGTCATGTCAAAAGAGGAGACTGGAAAACCAGCTCATACAAAGGGAAGAGACAAGAAGGGTCTCTGGGGCTGCTCTGGTTCAGCACCAGTGGCATGTAGGTCCATGGACTCACAGCCAGAGATAGACCTGATTACAGTGGATAAAGCAGGAGTGTTACTACAAATCTAGACCACCACGCTTTTCTAAAGCTTCTTCCTGTCCCAGTTTCCTCCCTCACTCTACTTCTAATCTCTCCTTATTCTCAAGATAGAAATGAAATCCCATCCCACTCCCTCCCCACCCCCCCAAGAAAAAAAAAGATTTACAAAACAGCAAGTCTGCTGTGATGCAGAAGTTGTCTCTACCTTACATAAACCAGCATTTGCCTGGCTGAAAGAGCTGTGTTTAAGAAAAGCATTTAATCTATTTTGCAGCCCTCAGCATATGTAAAAGAGTAAAGAAGATCTTCCATGGTGGACACACAAAACCTGATAGCTCCAGAGTAAATCACCAGGCAGCTGAGGGCAAGAGCTTTGGCTATCTTTTAGTCCGCTTCTCCGCACTGGATTTTTTTGGCATGGCACTGGATTTTAGGAGCTGTACAAGTTATTGTTGCACACCAGCCCCGTCCCTGGAGATGTGCTGGAGCTGCTGAGCTCAGAGCCCCACACGTTCTCCAGGGACCTCCTCAGCAGCTCCTGCCCAGGGAGGCACTGCCAGCTGCAAACATTTCCACCTACCACCTTCCAGCTCAGCACATTTCCACCTACCTCGTGGCGAAAGACAAACCCTGAAATGCCAGCCACTAGCTCAGCCAGGAACACCAGGGACAAGAACATGGCATACTGAAAAGGCAGGAGGCAAGAGAAGTCAGAGCATGACAGGCTTTTGTCTCAGCACAGATATTATCACATGAAATGTAACTTCCCCCTCTAGGCACCCTCCAAAGATGATAAGAAACCAAAGGTCTTTTGGAGGAGATACACAGGTTATGACCTGAATGTAATACACGTGTTTATACAACTCATAACTGATATATATTGCTTAATTACTGGCTTTTCTGACATTTCTGTTCCCATGTTTCTCAGCATTCTTATATAAATTAAAACACACTCACGTGCCAGAGGTGAATCCAAGCCACTCAGGTTTTGATCTTGCAATAAGGAATGCAAACAGACCCTTCCTGTCTGCACGGTGCTCTGCTAAGCTCAATAGGCTTCCCCAGGTATTTTGGTTTGTGTTTATCTATCTCACTGCCAGACTGGGATTTGCTGCCTGGTTCCTGAAGTTTCTCCAATGAATGAACTGAAACATTGCCTTCACTGGAAATACTCTCACAGTAACAGCAGACATATGTTCCAAATACTTTGCTGGGCCAAGGTCCATATTTGGCTTTAGGTGCAGCATTTGGATCAGGAGCTAAATAAACCTTGAAAACAGTGCTTTCAGTGTAGGCACTCACCAAGTACTAAAAATATATTTAAGCAGAAATAAAGAAGGTAAAGGAAAAATGCAAAGTGGGATAGTAAAATCTGAAGTTGGAGCGCAATTTTCTGGAGGAAAAATTACCTTTTTCCTCCACCTGCTAAGTAAGAGTTAATTAAGAAAGGAAATATTTTAAATTAAATTCAGTCCTAGCAGGATTTAGTGGAAAAAGGGAAACATAGCTTTCATGAATGTTACTGGGGAAAGTAGCACAATGGTGAAAGCAGAACTAGAAAAAAAAAAAAAGTGTCCAATTAATGCAGCTGTCAAAACACTGTCTGTTCAGGAGAGAAAAGAAGTTTAGTAATATTTCTTATACATAAAATGAAAATAAACCCACGTGCTTGGAACAGCACATGCTAGTGTTAGTGGCATAGCTTCAAGAAAGTCATGGAGCAGCCAGCAGAGCCTAATTTCCCATGGATTTATATCATCATTCACCTTTATCCCTTTCCCATCTGGACTGCAGTGACTCCAGCAAGCCTCTGCACATGCCCTGACAGCCCATCACCAGCAAGAGACAGCAGTGAGGCTCTTGCCAGCTGGCTACCAGCTGATGGAATTGCAGCTGCTACCTCTCCCCTTCCCCTCCCTGCCATCATTTGATGAAATTAACTCTCTTTAACATGCCCTTTCTTTTCTAAAATGCAGTTAAAACTGGAGAAAAGTCATCCCATCTCCTTAGAAAACCAGCCCCAAAATGCTGTAGCAGGAGATGCATTGTACTGTCAAGCCCTTTCTCACTAGCTCAGTGCTTCACAAGTGCAATTTCCACCCTTCAAATCATTGCACATGCAGCAATTTTGTCCTAAATATGCCTAGAAACACAGTTTATCATGTAAGTTTGTTTAACTTGCAGTTATTTTGAATTTTAAAGTAGGCTGGAAAACTCAGAACAGAGAGACTCACACAGAGAGAGGTTAAAGAGGACTGAGGGACAACAGCTTCCCCTCTGCTCAGTGCACCTCGAGCCCCTGCTGCTTTTGAGGTGGGGCCAAACATACCACACAGTGCTCTGCTTTCTGTCTTGATTGTTCTATCCTAGTGAATGTTAGGAGAAAAACAAGGGCTGGAGTGCTTTTATGAGGTACTAACTATTCTTTCCATAATTTCACATCAGGGTACTAAACTGACCCGTTAAAATACAGTTCGAAAGAATTTCACATTTATGATGCTTTGGGCGTCTTTAAGATTGTAAATATATTTATCTATCTGGCTCACAGAAAACCAGAATAATTGTAGAACAACCCACAGAGCAATTCAGCAGCACCACCCTGCTCCAAACACTTCGGCCTATGTGCCATATGTAGCAAAATTCAGTCACAGTCAATCAAAAACTGGTTTTGGTGAAGGATTTTTTCCCCCCACTTTGTCCAAAAGGCACAAACATTGAAAATAACAATTAATAAAATCTAGCTTATGTGCCTAAAAAGTTTAAACATCTGTCAGGGGGGTGTGGCAGCAGCTCTCTGACCACAGAGAGCAACAGGCACAACTTTCTCAGGCATTGTCCTGGGAAAGGCTGTGAGAAGGTCAGAGAAAAGAATGAGAAACAATTCTTATTTTAACCTGCTGCACCTGTCATTGTGAACATGTGGAACGTGTTACGGAGATTTGTTTACCAAAGGGTGGGTTCTTAATTAGCCAATGGTGATGGTGCTTTAATTACAGGACCAATTAGGTCCAGCTGTTATCATAACTGTCTATAAAAGCAATGGGTTTCTTAATAATGATATTAATAATAATAATGAAGAGATTGATCAGCCTTCTGTGAGTCATGGAGTCAGTGCTGATTATCACCCGCTGCAGTGACAGTGGGGGAATCCCAACAGATCCAAACCCCTCCTCAGGCACTGGGGTTTGCTCACCAGCTTCAGCATCCATGGGCTGCCCCGGCAGGTGGCAAAGCAGCCGAAGAGGCCGAAGACGATGATGGTGGTGCCCGTCCCGATGAGCACATAGGGGGCATTGGTGGAGTTCTCAGCAATCAGGGAGATGTAGGTGCCCAGGGTCAGCTTGCCCCAGACGCCGACTGCCAGGAGGATAACGCCAGTGATCTGCAAAGCAAGGGGAAAAACCTGTCAGGAACTGTGCTGGTTTTTTTTTTTTTTTAATTTTTTGGTGGTTTTTTTTGTTGTTGTTGTTTTGTTTGGTTTTTTTGTTTGGTTTTTTTTCTGGGTTTTTTTGGGGGTTTTTTGGTAAGGTTGGGGTTAAATGTGTGACATGGTATTTTTTGTTTGGATTTAGGTGTTTATTACCTTTTATTTATATTATAGTCCTATAAATTGTGGGGTTTATAGTGCTTTAATATATTAAAAATGGAGTTGTATTATTTTTCTTTATAAGGCTTTTTAAGGATAAACTATGTAATTAAGAAATTATATGTAAATTATTTTTGCTTTTAACTTAATAGCTAACTACTTTTCATTAATAATGTGGATTTTTAAAATTTAATTATACAATACTACTTAAACTTACGAAGAAGAAGGTGAAGAATAAAGACTAGCTATTCTTTTAAATTTTTTATTTTGTTTTATATATATTACTACATTCTAAAACTTAAAATTTTAAGTTTTCTACCATGTGATATTGTACACTTCTATTTAAACTACACACTTATAATCTCAGTTTTATCACTTAATTTTGGAAGCCTTCTCCACAGCCTCAGGTCAAATGCAGTGTTCTCTTGGGAGTCAGTGCTTGTCAGCACAGAAAGCCTAAAATTCTCAGCAGCCAGGATTCCAGCCAGGAGCCACTGGGGAGGGCATCCAAAGCCCTGCAAAGCCCACAGTGATCCTGCAGGGATGTGTTGGTGCTGTGCTGCTGGCAGGAGGGAGCCTCAAGACTTCTACGAACTCCAGAGGGACAGACAGATGAAATTAAACGCCAGCATCTGTTGCATTGAGGCTGCTGCTGAAGGACAAACATCTAAGAGTGATCCCTGCCAAGGGAGGATGGAAGGAGCTGTTCCACCTGCAGGAACAGCTCTCTGCTCCTGCAGCCCACTGAGAGACACGGCCAGCTCCACATGTGCCTCTGTCTGAGTGTCCCCTGCTCCCCTTGAGCAGCCTCCTTGGCATATCTCCTGCCACTTTGGGACAGGATTATCAGAGATTTCTGCTCTCCTGCTCACAGTGGCAATAAGAATAAATCCAGCTCTTGTCCATCTTTCAGAGCAACTGTGTGGAAAGTGCTGATTCCTTGCTATTGCACCCAACAGCTGAATGTCAGAAAAAATCAGTGAGGAGCCTACCAACCCACAGACAGCAAAGGCCCTTCCAAGTCTGTCCCATCCCTGCACAGCACCGTCTTCACCTCTCCTTGTCCTGAACAAAAGTGGATTAATCAGCAAAATCTGAAAGCAAGCTGCAGGGGACTGGGAAAGCTGCAGAACAACTTCTGGTTTCTCGCCTCCAGTTCCACAAAGGGCTGGTTTCTGTGCCTAAGCTGCTGAAAGTTTTACCACCATCCCCAGGGAGGCATAAAAGCAGCCTTCACTGCCAAAATGAACAGGCAGCTTCACATATGAAAGAGAGCTCAAGCCTCTAATAAAAAGCATTTTTAGTTGGCTGTTTGAAACAATTACTAACCCTTTACTATGCATTTTAAGAGTTTGGTTTCCCCAGGTCTCAGGGGGGCCTATTCAATTTATGGCACACACAGACTTTGGAAAATGGAGGAAAGCCTCTTGGTGGTTTATTGCCCTTCTGCTTCTTAATAGAGCTCTGATTTACAGGGATTTAAGGAAATCCCTGAGTTTGTTGGGAGGTCTAAGCCCCTAGCAAGCTTGGCACGGTGCAGCGGGGATGGGATGTTTCCACAAAGACACGCTGAAGATGCACCTCAGGTTGCAGCAGTGCTGGCTGGAATTTTGCTCATGAAGACAAAAAACCCATAAGACTTCCCTACAAACCTTTCCATGGCCTTTATTCAGCAGAGCACAAGCAGTGGTATGACTAATGCCCACCTCCAGCCCAAGGCAAGCCTCATTTCCTTATTTCCAAGACACACTTTTTATCACTACCTCTCTGTGCCATCACACACTCTAGGGAACAATCAATGCACTGGTTTCTGGCTTGGTTTTTAGATTTTTCTTTAAAAGCAGGAGAGACATGGGCAGATAGGAGATCAGGAAAGTGCTGGCCTGAGAACAAAGCAGCAGGAATACACACTGCTCTGGACAATCACCATCAGTACACACATCTTCCCTTTATCCCCTTCCTTCGACCCAAAATCTCTCCACCAGCCTAATTCTGTGACCTGTGGGTCAGGCTCAACAGTTGCAAAAACAGGGTGCTGTGTGTCCCTCTACACTTAAAAGGTCTAAAAGGAAACTCAGAGCAGCTTCTCCAATTCACAATCCCCCCCAGTCTTCCCTACTTCCTTTCCACTGTAAACTTTCAATTCAGACAACGATCATACAGGAGATGTACAAAATATTTTGGATATCCTGGCAGTCAGAGGAGAGTGATTACCAGCCCTTTGACCTTTAGAGCCCCTCTGAGCATTCAGCATCCAAAGGAACTTTATTTACAAACACCTGGAAAACCAGCACACATGGAACATGAGAGCAGCAGTAAAATCCCACCAGTGACTCCTACAGCAAAATCTGCTCTTCATATGGCCCAGCAAGAATTTTAAGATTTGTCCTGGAGATGCTATGACAGCTACAGCCTGTGAGGAAAGAGTGTCATAACCCCACTGCAAATCCTCAGCAGACACAGAAGAAATGAACTGGCAGCTGCACAGCCCACAATGCCCCAAATCCAAATGAGACATCTGGAGTGGTACAGAAAAACAAGCATTTGCAAAGGAACTCCCTCCACAAAAAAAACCAACAACAAAAAAAACCAAAACCAAAACAAAACCAAAAAAAAAAAAAAAAAAGGAAGACTTTTCCTTCTAAAAAGCAACTGCCAGACACTCCTGCCTAAATGTAAAGACATGTGGGATCCTGTATTTTGGTGTTTTTAAGTGAAAGCAAAAGAGAACAACTACCCAAAGTCCCAAGTTTCAAGGCCTGACACAAACTTACCAAATGCTTTTGATTCAGA
Source organism: Hypocryptadius cinnamomeus (assembly GCA_013400635.1). Classification (NCBI taxonomy): domain Eukaryota; kingdom Metazoa; phylum Chordata; class Aves; order Passeriformes; family Zosteropidae; genus Hypocryptadius; species Hypocryptadius cinnamomeus. The sequence goes on along the minus strand of VYZP01038551.1, from coordinate 82,740 downwards.
AAAAAACTCAGAAGTTTTCCTTGGACTTTATACAAGCCTTGGTTTAAGCAGAAATAGCCCACCCTGGATAACACAGGCAAAGCTCATATCCACACCCAACCAGACAACAGCACTAGAGAGATTCCTGCCAGCAGCCAGGGCTGGCCTGATCTATCCATGCTGAGGACCAGTTCCTGTGATCATAACTAGCCCCAGAAACTCAGACATGTTTTGTGTCCACAAATGGGCTTGCAAGTGGTATGTGCTGGTTTTGGTTGTCTCTTTTTCATGCTTGCACCCTGTCCTTCCCCCCAACGCTGTTTTGATGGATTTTCCCTGCACCTTCTGTTTCTTTTCTGTGTTCTTTCTCTAGTTTGAAACATTATTAGAAAGCTATTTCATCCTGGATTTCATCAAAGGTAGATGATATCTTCCTTCTAAAAGTTCACTGCAGTGGAAGCCCCTTGCACTCGTGTCCCCTCAGCCAGGAAACCGGAGATGTAGCATTCCATAAAACATTATTAGTCCTGCCCTTCATTTAGGTCAAAATTTTAAAGGTTAAAAGCAAAAAAAAAACCCACAGGAGATATCCAAGTAGGGCAAGGATTGTAAAGGCTACACACAAGTAGAAATGCCATTGTTTAGCCCTAGCAGGTCTCACATTTCAGTGCCTCTGAGCTCAGGCTCAGCAAACACACCCCAGAAGCCCTTGACTGATGAGATGGCAGGAAATGAAGCAGGTGGGCCACCTGGACATTTTCTAACAAAAACACCACTGAAATCAAGATGTTCCCACAGAATGTTTTAATCTAGATGAATTGGATTGTTCTGGCATAAAAAAAATTAAATTAATCTCTGAACCAGCTTTCCCCCCAACTCTGCCCCTTGCCCCTCCTCAAGCATGGCATCACAGGCACATCCCACCAGTCAGTGATTTCAGTCAGGCTTTCTAGTCCTTTCACCTTCCTTCAGCATCAATACAGGTGTTTCCAGTGCTACCTGCAGTTCTGCTCCCAGCTCTGGATGTGGTGGGAAAGCTACCATGCAACAGGCAAGCAGAAATACAGTAGAACTGAATGTCAGCTCTAACTCCACTTGTCCAATAAACCAACAGCTTTTTGGAGACACACAGACAAAGATGTGGCCAACAGCACTGACACAAGGGTATGTGCCACAGCTTTACAGGACACAGGGAGAGTGATGCCCTGGTAAGGCTGGGCATTCCTAAAATCAGAACTAATACTAAATACGTGCAGTTTCTCAATAAAAGGCAACAGAAAAATGTCTAAGAATTATTTCTTTTAATAGTGCCAAAACAAAGATTAAACTATGAATCCCCTTCTTCTACATAACAGCAGCAAAGTCTGCAGAGAGGAGTATTCAGAAAATAACTTCTGAAAGTGCACTGCCTTTAGCTCTGTCAGAATTAGGCAGGAAAACACTATGTACTCCTTCTAACTGGATGCACACCACTCCTAAAAGAGTCTGTTGTCTTCACACCCCAAAACCCACAGAGCACTGGTGGCACAATCTGAAGGTTGCTGCTGCCGACACAGGAGGCATGAAAGGTTCTACACCTTGCATCCACAGAGATTCAAAACCCTAATTCAAACCCTTATTTATACTCAGGACTGCCATATGGAATATTTAAAGTTTGTCAATTGCAGAGGTGAAGATAAATGTGCAGAAGGAATTGCTGGTTTATTGGTCCACATAATTCATGTCCTCCTGTTCATTACTGATGCGAGCAATTTTGATTCCTAAGGTCTGTCAAAATAAAACTTGGAAGCCAATCCTGATTGCTGCAGAGCACACAGCAATCCCTAGTACTCCCAAAAGCAGCAGGAAGAGCTCAGCATTTCTCTGGACCAGCTCTTTATCTACAGAACTGAGATGCAGGAGGGCAACTTCATTAATGAGGATTGCACTGTAGGTATAATTCTTCTATTTCATTTCATATTTTCAACCTCGCTAAATGAATGTAAAATGTGGGCAGCTTAAAAAGAAATTCAAAGCAGCGGCAAAGAAACAGGTACAAGGAAAATAACCATGTTGGTATTTTCAGTTTCTCAGTTCCAAATACTTCCTTTTCCAAACTCCAGCCTGTCTGCAATTTGGTAGAGGCATGCTGTCTCTGCACAGCTATCCTGCTACCTTCTCCTCAAACAGGCCAGAGAAAATGGATAATGTGCATAAAATGGACGAAGCCAGGGGAAGGCAGACAAGAGCTATCTCAATCCATCTTGGCTGAAGCTGAAAGGTCTAGCAATAGGTTTAGCAGGCTGTGAGGAAATGAGAGAGGACCAAGGCACACAGCTAATTAGCTCTCCCAGACATCTCCCCAAAGGAGGGAAACTTTTTCATGAAGAAAACGTCCGACCTTGACAACATCCAGAACAAATCCTGCGTTAAAAGCATGTCCAGAGAGACTTAAAAATAACTGGCCTACCTCTGAAAATTTTATAACTTTCCCAAAATAGGCAATGGATCACATTCAAAATGTTCTTGCTTTACAGCCTGTCAAGCACTGGGAGTGGCTGGCTTTGAGTCTTCTCCTGCCTCAGCCCCTGGGCCCTCTTCAGGCAGGCAGGTGACTAAAACTAATATAAATCTTCCTTTGAGCTTCAATGTCAGCTCTTCACAGGCAGGGGCAAAGCATTAAGCCAAGATACAACAGAACATGGCAATGCCTGTAAGCCAGCAACACACCTGAATTCTCTGTCCTCACATCTGCTGATCTTGACCACACCTGCAAACCCAACTTGGGTCACCTTTGCACAGGACTGATCTCTGCTGGAGCGAACAGGAAATGAAGATGCCACCAACTGTACCTTTGGAAAAAGGCAACAAGCTGCAAGGCAATAAATTATCATTTCTGGCCCCTTTGCAAACTGAGAGACAGCCTGTAAAGGCCACTGTGTTAAACACCTGCAGTGGCCATTCTTACATGTAACTGTTCTAGTGTCTTCTAGTTCCTGACTTCACCTTTTTTTAACACATTTCCCCGGTACCTAACATAATTACTTTGTCCCTCTGCTCTTGTAACTCAGGCCTGTCCCTCTTCTTCTTCTTTGTTCCCTACAGTTTTCTATGTAAATAATTTCTTCCTAAAAACACACATCCAAAAGGATTTAAAGGAAAAATGCCCTAAGATTAATTCACATTCTTCTCTGAGATCTCACCTGGGCAGGCTGCCACACCTTGGGCTCAGGGTTTTCTCCCCCTGTTGCATGTGTGGAATGTCCAGCACAAGGAATCTTGCTCATCCCTTCACCTCAGGAATCTGTTTATGACCCCTGCTGCTCAGCATCCCTCTAGAGCTAGCCGCCATCCCAACATTGATTATCCACCACAGCCCTTGCAGTTTCTGTGCAGAACTGAGATTCCTGTGTATTAAAACTACCGGTGCACATCCTCCCTGTGGAAACCATCCTCAGGGACACCAGCACAGGCAAACCACAGCAGTGGGGACGCTGCCTCTGCTCTCATGTCACCACCGGGTCAGAGCTGAGTACCCCTGACTCAAGTCAGGGGACAACCACTGAATCTACTCTGAAACACAATGGAGGAAATTTTGATTAGACACACTGATATCAAGCTTAACCACCTGTTCTGGCACAGCTCCTTTCTGTGAGCTGACTACCATCCTATTTCCTTTTCAATAATATTTTTAATTTTCAGTGTTTGTCCTAGCTGGGACACTATTACAAGTACATGAATAGTTGTCCCAGGTGAGCTGACATCAGATTAAGGTCCTCAGACGTCAAACTGTAGTGATGGTAAAAAAAATGAAAAAAAGAAAAAAAAAAGAAAAGAAATTAAAATATTGGCTCTCACCCAGATGACAAAGTGAATACCAAATTATCATGGGGCTGATCTGGCTACTCACCACCAACTCTGCATACAACAGAGTGTGTACTAATCCCTAACTTTAATAGTATCTCTGTCAACTACAGAGTTAAATGACCTCTGAAAGGAAGTGAATATTTTATAAACAACCCAGGTGTTTCCCAGCACCCCCACCCATCCATACACCAACCACACACCAAGGTGTAATGGTGCTTTCCTTGCAGGCTGGGGCAGAAATGACAACCAGGACTGAATCACTTTGTATGGAAAACAGATTAAAAATCACGTAGAGGTGAGTGCAACCTTCTCCTTGCAACCAGAAGAGGCCAATGATCATTTAATGAACAGCAGGGAAGAAAACATCACAGTAATTTTGTTTGCTGCAGGATAAAAAATTGGACATGGCCCAGGAAGTCCTAGGAGCACTAGCAAGGACTGCAGTGGGGAGACAAGAACTTGAAAACAACCTTGCAGCATTGCTCAAAACTAGGTATTTCTTGCTAATACAGTGCAAACACCTATTTTAGAGAATTTTTCTGTAAGGAAACAATTGATTACATGCCACTTGTAGGAAGATTCAGGAGAAACAAGGACATTTGGGACCTGATCTCTATACTAATACCTATGATGAATAGTTATAATAAACAGCCATATTCTTATGCTGAAGATGTAGCTTTATTACACCTTGCACTTTCAGAAAAGAAGTTGGAAATCTCAGTAAAATTAAGTTCTTTATCATGAGAATTATACTTATTTTTATGTAAGGCCCTTCATTAAATGAGAGATATTCTGCTTTACAGTTTAATCACCAGTGGCTCTATTAATTGATGTATCTTTTAAGCCAGCTTGCAGACAAAAATGTGGTCATCTCTGGATAAAAATAAAATGCAAAAATACATTTCTGCTGGGAATTTTCAGACCTAATTTCTTGAAATGTGGCTTTAAATATGCATGACTGAACATCTCAGGGAAAAGAACTTGGAGAGTGGAGACTTCAAAAGCAGCATCCCACTCTGCAAGGCTGAGGCACACTCCCAGCCAGAGGAACTGGGGTTGTTTTGGAGGTCTGGCAGTACACAGAACAGAAGGAACTAACTGATCATCAGCAAAGTGATACAGCCAGAGAATATTTACCTGTGGGGCCTGAAAGTTTTTGGAAGCTTAAATGCAGCAGCTGTCCCTCATACTCTCACTTTCAAATCTCTTCAGTAGCAATGCAGAGGTGACAGAAATGTTGTTTACACAGCATGACATGGCTCAGCCTCAAATTTTAAAACAGTTCACCTATTTTACTGAGACATAAGACTTGAAATGATAAAAAATGCAAGACAATAAAATGTTTTGAAACAACACTATCCCCTACTTAAATACTTTGTTTCATAAATGCTCTTGTTGTTTGCTTGCCTCCTAATAAATCAAGGCAAAATCCAAACTTCTATAACCCCTATGTGAACAAAGCAAAGGAATAAAATGAAACACTCTGAAAAATAGCCTCTAGTGCTATCCATGCCCATGAGACTCACACTGTGTCCAAAGCCCAGGCTGAGTCAGGCTTCAGGGAAAAGGCTCCCTTGTTCCTCAGGACTGACCAGGGCAGAGAAGACTTTGAGAGAGACCCCAGTCAAGGAGTTTTGGTAATTTCAGTGGATCAATCAGCACATAAATTCCTCCCTGCACATGTAACAGCCTTACCAAGTTTGGATTTAGCAGTAAGAAAACTTGAAAAGAATTAAAAAGAGATGTACAAGCTCATTAGTCACTGCACACAACAGCAGTGGCATGAAACTCTTTCAGAATAATTTTTTATTCAAGCAACTACAGTCCTAATAACCTTCAGAAAAAGCAGAATATGGCACTGAGATGTGAGATGATAAATTCAGTAGTAACAAATGCAAGGTCATGGTGCTGGGACCAATTCCAGCAGTTTCAAGCCCCTGAATTTGCAAATAATAGTGGAGGAAAAGGATTTCTGAATGCCAGCTGACAACGGCGTTGATGAGGAACCACTCATGGCACACACATACAGCACAGCCAAGCCAGTGGTGCATTTCCAGAGGCGAGGAATTCCCAGAGGAGGCTGTTTCTGGAAGCTGCAGCAGGTCCATGGCAGGATTCCTGGGATGAGGAGGTGCTGGAGAGCCCCTGGAGCAGGAGTTGAGGTGTGTGGGGATGAGGAGGGGTGAGGGGATATAAACCTGCCTGTGGGGGGATTACACTCCAAGGACAAGAGGGGGCTGGTTAAGCCCCAGGACAGCCCAGCTGGGAGCACAGTGAGCCCGTGCTGGCCATGAACTCATGGAGGGTGCAAATCAGGGTGATGAGGGTGGGAGCAGCCTCCTCCTCCGGGAGAGGGAAGCAGGAGAAAACAGCAACACAAGCAGAGCCTGCAAAGGGGGTCAGCTTTGATCCCTTCACTGTGGGATGGGGCTGCACCAATGCAGAGCTGGGGGGTCCCACTGAATGCCTAAAAGGCTGGAGCTGTGAAGAGGAAGGGGGGACAGCAGGGTCTCAGCCTCCATCCCTGCAGAGCCAGGCTGCCTCTGGCAAGAAGGCATGTCAGCTGCAGCATTAATTTCAGTCCAGTCCATCCAAAAATCAGCTGGAGGGCAATGTAATGATAAGGTTTTGTTTGAAGTTGAAAAAGGATTTTATTATTGCAACCCAGCCCCTCATGTCCTGATCCCATTTTATGGGAAATCACTGGTTATTTACATTCTCCTAATCATACTCATAATGACATGAGGACTGCCAATCCTGCTGAGAGGCTGTTTTTATTTTTTTCCCCAGAAAGGACACATTTCTTCCATCCTAACACTTGTGGTTCTTTCCCTTTCTCCTTTCATCTGAGCCATGTTTGCCTCTCGTGTTCTTCAGGCACCATGCTCCAGTGTTCTCTGGAGCTCTGCTTTTGGAGGCAGTGCACATAGGATGGATCCCCACTATGCTGTTGTACAGCTGACATGAGAAATAAAATGTTTTCAGTTCAGCATAACCAGGTCAGTCCTTCTAAACCAACCATGGTCTCCAAAACCATCTGCATTTGCTCTCACCCACAGCTCAGCTGCTGCCTGTCCTCCCAAACACAAGCAGCAACACAGTCAAGGAAGTGAAAAAGGTAACTAAACAAGGCTAAAAATGGCAAAAGTAAGGTTTGTTCTACTCTAAAACAACCCAGTTTTGTCCAGTCAAGGTCCAGCACTCTGGTTCTGCATCTACATGACAGTTTTCACACTGCTCTGTTGTTCATTTGTGTACAGCTCTGGTTTTCATGTGCTGCTCCTGCTACAGGGGCCAAAGCCAAAGCCAGAAGTTGCTTTTCATACTTCAATGCTTTTTTAGAGAGAAGGAAATATCTGCCCCAAATCCCAACAGGACTGCAGAATCAAAATTTCACACCATGGCTTATAAATATGATTTCAAAATAGTTTAGAACCTGTAACCATTCACCAAAACTCTCTGGGTGAAATTAAAAGAAACAACTAAATTGTGTTTTATATTCCTATATATATACATATACTGGTGCTTAAATGGTTGTGATACTGGAGTTCCTGTTTGTGGGGAATCACTTGAGTATGTGTCCGAAAATAAAGGCATATTCCTCATATATTAGCTGGGTTTTGCCACATGTCAGAGTTGCCTAATTCAAATACTGACACCTTTAAGTGCGTATGACTATATGTGCTTGCATGGGAAAAGAAAAGCTTCTATGTAGCCTGCACTCAAACTGCTAAATTCCAGCTGAAACAAAACCAAAAAACATCAGCCAGAGCAAAAACAAAACTTAAAAATTTCAACCCAGATGTTTGATTAGTAAGGAAACCAAAACAACACTGCAACAACAACAACAAAAAAAAACCCAAACCGAAACCAAGCAAAAACAAAAGCAAAAGCAAACTAAGCCAAAAAATCAAATCAAACCAAAGCAACACGAAAGAACCCGAGCAACAAAAAGGGCAACAACAAAACCCCAAAAGCCACCACCACAACAGCAAAACCAGTAAAAAATACCAGATAATTACCATACCAAAGAGACACTACCATATTGCTGATAACACACATGTGAACTATACTGCTGGTACTTTAATACCCTTTTGAGACATGAGTAACTTGCAACTCCATTCCCCACCAGGACAGTGATGCCACCAGGAAAGCCTCTCAACCATAGGTCACCCACAGACTTAAACATTCTTTGGCATGGGTCCAGCAGCTGTGGGATGCCATCATGCAGGATTCCCTCATCCCACCCTCAAGCTTTGCCAGAGCTCCTGTGGGAGCACAGGGACAAATGTCTGTGCCACTTGTGCCTGGGCTGCTGCCAGTCCCCTTGAGAAGAGCCCTGGGAGGCAATGGCTGCTGCTTCCATCTGCAGAGCCCTCATCCCTGCCGGGAACCTCCACCTGGCCTGTAAAATGTCCTTTGGCAAAACCACCAAAACACCCCAAAACTGACCAGGAATGCTCCTGCTCTTTGAGATGCAGCATAAGATTTGCAGAAGGAATAGATTACTCATGGGTTTTAAATCAAACTCTTAGATTTCTACTTGAGGCTCATTTGCTGCTTAATCCTTCAAGTTTTCTTTTCCTGAAAGAGCTGCAATGATGTCCTAAATGACAGATGGACCAAACTGTATGGTATTTTGCATATCTTATTGCTGAGAGAGATGATTAATTTTTAAATACTTTCAGGCTTCTTTATTCCTGTTCATCTCATCAGCTGTAATCAGGTTTTGATATTCAGTTAACATACTTGCTAACCAAATCTGCAATCAATGCAAATAAATTAAGCAAGTGGGTTGTTTAAAGGAAAGGAAGAGGAGAACTTTATCGGATCCTTGGCTCTGGTGCACACAGTTCCAGAGTGCAACTTGCAAAGCCTTTCTGAGCCTCTTGGAGCAGGCACTGGAGAGGCAGATGTGAGCATCCATCCCACTGGATTTTGGTGCTGCTCTTCAGTCCCCCAGGCATGAGATAAATTCCACAGAATGAGAGAAGGAGATGAGGTTTGTTCTGCCTGGCAACTCTTCTGAGTTTCCTTTAAAGTGCCTGTAACTACAACAGCTGACTAAAGCCTCTCTGTGTGCTCTTAGTGCACTTCCATCTTCCCTGGAAATTGGGCTAATAAACCCCCCTATGTTTACATAAAGCAAAGAAGAAATATGTTGGGGAAGCAATTTCATTTTCAAGCTTGAATGGAACTATTGCAATTAACGGAAAGAAAAAAGACAAATACAAAAAGTAGGCATTAAAAAACCTGTTATGTGTTTCAGAAGAGCAATTAAAGGAAATGATTCACTGCAGAGCCCCTGTTGAAAAGATTAAAGAAAACCACTGCATCTTTCTCAAGAAGAATTACAGTTTGGAGGGGGATTTCATGCTGGTATAATGCTAGTTTATTTACAGATATTCAATATTTATCTTACTAGCATTCATATGAGCAGTAAGGCAAGCTAATGTTACCATCATTATACACATCATTCTGTTTTATTTCATTTGACTGGTTGTTGTAAAATTCATGTTTGCACTGTTGCCAGTTGATCTTATTCAAGCCTCATCTATGCTCTTTATAGGTTCCAATTTGGGGAACCACCTACTAACAACAGAAAATAGAAAACTTTAAAAGGCTGAGCACTAGCCATAAAAATTCCTAGTTGATTACTCTACCAAGCTTTCCTCTTTTACCTCAGCAGCTCTTACTACACCCTGCCAGCAGCTGTCACTAGGCCTGTATTGTGAGCGGCTCCAGGCAGGGATGGGGGTCCCAAATTTGCCATCCTAGCTGGCTGTAGCTGATGCACACTGCTAATCCAGGATGCCCCCAGCACCATGGTTTACCAAACAGGCTTCTCTCAGCCCAGGATATCAGAGCCTGGGAGCAATGACAGAGCAGCAGTACCAGCAAGGAAGGAAACAAAAATCAAACTGCTACCCTCATCCATATATAACAATAGTAATTAAAGAAAAATTAAAGAAAATAACAGTAATTAAAATTAAAAACCTTGGCACCAAACAGTATGGGAAAAGACCAGACACACCTTTTCCACCTCATGTTGCTAAGCACAGTGTTAACACACAGCAGAGTTCTCTTCCAAACTCCAGGCACATACTAAAGGACCACATCTGCCTATTTAATTAACATACTAAATTATAAAGACCTGCATTTTGATATGGATTATATTAAAAGGGGGAACCTATGGCTTCCAAGCTTGCCAGGCTGTTGGGGAGCTCTCCTGCCTGCATGTTGTGGAGGTGAAATCTTGGGAATTGTGCACTTTCCTAGGATTCACAGGGGGAAAACAAAGGCTGCTTCCAGCTGTGACAGCCCTGCCAAACAGTCCCAGCAAGTTCTGCTTCTCCAAAACCAAAACTTGCTATTCCCATCTAAGTGTTACTGGCAGGGAATGCTCTAAAATCAACATCTGGAGAAGACACAACGCAACAAGTAAAAGAAACTTCTCTGACAGAGTCTAATATAATTCTTTATTTTCTTGCTGTTTGGTTCCTTGATTGAACTTCACACAAAGGATCCTCTATACCAAAACATGCTGTTCCTTTAACCCTTATCCTGCTGTTTCTTATGGCAGTTTCCCACATGGGCATTTCCATTCACACCTCACTCACACTCATCTTGGTACTTCAGTTGCAAGTTTCTACACTGCAAAGTCTTGATGCATTCTGCAATGCATTTTGCTGCACTGCAGCTGTAGAAACCCAGGATCAAGATCAGTAGAAAGCATCCCAAAACATGCCATATGAAGAAATGTGAATATCTAGAATTAACAAAAATTAATCTTCTTCTGTTTGTGCCAAGAGGGATGTATTTTCAAAATATATTCCACATACACTGTGAATTAAGCACAAAAAAGACAAACAATCTGACTTACAAAGCTCTTTGCAAAATGCAAATTGCTTAGAACTAACCCCTTCTACCACTACACCATTTCAAGAGATCAGGCAAAAACCTTTGTCTCTCAGGCCACCAAGTTCTTACCATCCATCTTCCAGGTTCTCACTTTGTGTCTTTCTAGAGAAATTATAGGAGAAACATCCAACCACCCACATCCATGCCCTAGACACGGAAAAGAGACTTGGTGCATCTCTTCCAAGAGCAGTGTGGTGTTGCCAGAGACAGGAGAGGGATGACTGGGAGCTCTGGATGGTCTCTGGCTCAGGGAGTGGGGCTGAACACTTTGGTCAGCACAGCAAGCTGGATTTAGATTTAGATGCATGTTATTCATAGAGGCAAAAAGCCATGGCTGGATGCTAAGGCACAAATGCATAAATGGGTGTCCAGATGAGAACACATCCCAGGAATACTCCACATGGGATAGATGATGCCTCTGTGAGATCAAGCTGCCTTACAAAACAAAGCTTAGGTAAGTGCACCCCAGGAGATGCCTCAAAGCAAAGCAATGCTTAAACTGTAATGAAAAAATGTTCTTTCTATGTACTTTGCCCTCTTCCCCAATGGAATTGATCAAACAGAGCCAAATGCTTTATGCCAACATGACAAAGTAAGCTGAACTTACTTTAGTCAAATTTGCTGATCAATACAGAAATGTAAGGGCTTCTAAAACACATTTACACTTCTGTTGAGGAAAATATTTTCTCATTCAAATGGATATTTTAATGTCAGCACAAGTAAATACACCCCTGATGCATCATTACAGCAATTGCACTGTTTAGGAATGCAAATACAAGAAGAAAGTAAAAAAAAAATATTAGAAATATTAGGAAAAAAAGTTAAGTAAATGTAGATATAGTTTTCATTGTACAAGCTGATAAAGTGTCAATATAAATGGGAAACTAGGGCCGACCTATTGAAAGTAAAATAATATTCTTCCAACATCTACCATCAGGCGTGGTCATACCACTGGGTATGAGCCATTGCCTCCACTTCTTGGAATGGATGGCACCTGGAAGCAAGCCATCAGCAAGGTATTATCTTCACTTTTCTTAAACTCTCAATGTCCCATCAAAATGCAACAATATTACGAAAATATTCCTTTCAAAACTTAAAACCAGCATTAATTTTCCTATCCAGATGATCAGTGTACATCTTCAGCAGCATTGTCTGCATTACTGCAGCTAAACGAAGCAAAACCCCAATGTTTTATTAAACAGATGTCTTACTTTGACCACAAAAAAAATTAACATAAAATTATTTTTTTCTCGTTTGTCTTACTTCCTTTATTAAATGAAGGCACAGAGGTAAGTAGGAAGTGGGATAAAACTATGCAGAAAGCAAGGCTCACTGAAGCTTGGTTATTGCAAATTAACTCAAATAACCCTTTCTGAAAAGCTGACTCACTTTTTATACAACAGAATTACCACAGGAACCATCTGAGCTCCCTGCAGGAAACCTGCTGACAGAGCACCATGTGGAAAACACAAAAAAGCTGTACTGAAACAGCCTGATGACAAAGGAGCTGCCAACACAGGGGAAGCTGCAATCACCTGTGCCAGCAGGAGTTATTAGAGAAATTCTGCAAGCATTGGAGCTGACTTACTTCTATGAGTGTCAGAAAAAATCAGGGACATCCTAAGGAAAGTTTATTGAGGATGAAAATGACCAGCACTGTCACAAAGAGGACACTAGAGGAAATTGAAGCATTTTACACCAAAACAGAAGGAACTTGAATAACTGTGTAATGTCCTGAGCATGTGTATACAGACCTCTGGCACAGCCTGGTCTCAGAGCTCAGGAATTCCAGATGAAAGGCACCAGCTGCTCAAAAGGTGAGTGTTAGCTACCAGGGCAAAGCAAGCATGAAAAATGCTTGTGCAAACTGTGTACTTCCAGCACATGGAAATATGGGTACTGCAGAACAAAGCCCTGATGAAATCTCTGCAGCAGAGTATGATTTGAGCTGTCCACACCCAGATTATTACACCATGAGTGTGGAAGGCACCATTAGTGCTGCAGAAACCAGAGTTTTCTGGGCTGCTCAGGGGGTTCCTTAGCAGCAGCACCAGTCATGCTCACGACAGGGCAAGGTCTAAGGGCAGCTTTATTGGCAGTTTTCAGCCATGCTCTTAACTCTTTTCTTTTTGCAAGCACGCATGGCCTACGTGACTCTGTGGATCACATGTAAAATTGGTTACACAGCCAGTTTAAATTAGAGCTGGCTGGGGAAAAAAAGAATAAGGGTAGATCTCTTTTACAGCTTTTATGTTCCAACTTGACAATTCCTGCTACACGTGACAATTTTTGCTACACTTTCTATCCCCATCTCTCTAAATCTCTAAATCCACCCAGCATTACTTGAAAAGAGTTCTCAGGTGTCACTTTTACTTTTTAAGCACCTAAAAGTGTTTTGCTCCCCCAAGGACAAAGAGCACCCACACCCACACCCACAAAATACTGCCTGAACTGACAGCAGAAACACTGAAATGAAGGCTTAGAATTCTCCATCCATGAAAACACTTTGTAGACTACAGGTCACTTATTTTAACAGACTTTAGGTATCTAAACCCTAAACCAGAGTTGTGAGCTCCGATGTCCTCTATTTCCTTCTTCCATCTGTTGTCCAAAAACCCAGTGTTGACTTTGGTTGCCAACACTACTGAAGCATGAAGACTGCACCCAAGAATGGGCATCACAGGGCAGAGGATAAAATACAGAGGCTGCAGCTTCCATATCTACTTAAAACAGATTGCAGAGATGTAAAAAGCCTAGCATGTAAATAAGGACATTTCAAAAGCACCAAGATACTCAGAAGAGACAATGCAGTAGAAAACAGGCACCCAATTTCCACAGGCTGCCTTTCACTGCACAGAGGTCCAGCAGCCTGACCATTTGGAAACATCAGCACTTTTAGGTAGCTAAATGGAAATGGGCCTCTACATAAACATCACCTTTTCTGACCACTCTCATGCCAGCATTAATCTTGATGCCCTGTGAAGGCTGACCTAGAACAGAGACTAGACAGAGCTAAAGAATAAAGTAGGGATTTATTAAGAGGTCTCAATAGATCCACCTTGGGCAGCACAACCCAAAATGGCCACAAAATAGAAAACCAGTCATGGGGTCTCACACTTTGATAAGTTTTGGTCCATTTGCATATTGGAGCTAATTGTCCAATTACAGCTTTAGCCCATGAAGTCCCATCCTTCTTGTTTTTCTCTCTTCAGTCCACCCTTGTTTATGCTCTTGGGTCCCCAGTTAGAGAAGGAATTGTTTTGTCTACCTGTTCTGTGAAGAGATCTTACTATCCCCTAATATGAAGCCTAGACTTACACACTAAAACAGAAGAGAATCCAAATAATATAAAAGCTAAAACCTGAGGCATCAATCTGCCCCTTCTCTTACATCCCTTGAATTGTGTCCATTTTCTTCCATTTAAACCATCTTAGAACAGCAAATCAAAGTATTCTCCCTACCCTCAGCCTGTTAATATAGACACAACATTTTTACAGTGGATTTCTGATATAGACATGTAACTAAAACACCAGTGGAGATGGTTGCTGTGAAAAGATCACATTAAATATCCTCGGCAAAGAACATAAAATCAGTGACATTTTGACCATCAGGCCTTGGGGAATGATCTGTACTCCCTGCTCACAGCATGCAGGCTGGTGCTGGGCTGATGCTGAGCAGATGGCTGCAGAGCAGCTTTTGCTGGCTCTGAGCCATCATATTGTTTTTTCCTGCTCGTGGAGGTTGGGTTATTTATTTATTAACAGCCTGACACAGTTGTGATCAGGGCATGCTGGAAATGCAAACCCACGAACAATAAGATGCTGTTTGCAGTTGTGAGGGGCTGTTCATGACCAAACTTTGATTTTCTGCTGCCAATTTTCCATTTACCACCTCTGGCCTTCCCTCCAGCTTACTGTCGCTCCAGCTTACAGCCGCTAATGAAATGCTCAGGTGTTTCCATGGGGGCTGATATTGATGTGTTTTTCCTGGAGTTTCCTTTCTTTACAAACAGCACTGAGGATGTCAGCAGAGCTCCTGCAACCATTTCTGTTAAGCACAAAGGTTAGGATCTCAAACTAATTGGCATAAAGATAGAAGAGTCTTTAATTAAAGATCTGTGGCAGTGAAAGGGATTAAATACAGATGCAGGATTCTTAGATGCTAAATTTAATACAATTGTTCAGAAGATACACTTTTAGTAACTAAAAAGATGCTAATTTTTCCTTTATAAATCAATCCCTCTAAAAATGGTAACTTTTATTTTAAACCCCTTCCCTATCACTAACCTTCTCCCAGATGCTCATTTTGACACTGCATTTGAGAAAAAAGCTAAACAACATCCGAGTATGTGTGAACTAAAGTAGAAATAAACTCCATTTGACTCCAAACTAAGATCCACACAAATTATGCTGCACAAAATCAATAACCATTCTGCCTTTTGCATGCATATTTAAAAAGGCCTAATCCCACACATAAAGGCAGCAGGTTTAACAATTACAAGACAATCATCATACAGACTTTAGATCAGCCAGATGTCCAGAAATATATTGTTAATCTCAACTGTAGTTTTACCTCCAGAATTACTCTGTATCCTATCTTCTGCCCCCCATGCCTCATTTTTAAATCCTTCCATTATTCACTCCATAGCTTTTTATTATCCTCCCCTTAACTCAGTGTGATCAGTTAAGTTCCAGCAGATGAACACATTCTCCATACGAATCAGAAATCCAGCATAGCCACAGTGCTGCCTGGTATTTACATGTAAAGTGGTAAATCTTATAAGAAGAAAATTAAAATGACATCAATTTATACTTTGCCTTAAGTGGATCAGACATCTCCTCTCTCCCTTCTCTCGCTCCCTCCCACCCCCCAAAGCTTAAATGACGACAGCAGTACTTAATCTTTTTTGCTGAAGGATGTTAACAGCGCTGGGCTATGTGTTCTGCTCCTCTAAGTTTGTTGGTTATTAAATACTTTTTCTGCTTGGTTGCTTTCAGGCTTAGAGTCAAGTTAAAAATAAATGAATACAATGCAATTATTAATACTTGGTTCTGAACCAACTTTAAGCATTTAAGAGGTAGTGATAGAGACACTCTAATAAAATTTATTTCCTTTATTTCAATTTAGAGGTGAAAGACAACAAAAATGCAACATTTCTAATGACTGACAGGGAAATGAAAGCTGAGGAATACTGTGTGCAATTGACCTGCTTCTAAAAATATTGTGATCAAAACTAAACATGAAGCTACTCCCTTCATCCCATACAAACTCACAAATAAACCTGGTGTGCTTTGCAATAATAGCTTTCTCCTACAAAACCCCACTTCAGTATATTCAAGGCTTAAGGTCCTGTCTTGGTTCTGGAACTCAGTCTGAAAAACAAAAAGGGTGTTTCCCATTTCACAGCCCAGAGCTGCCCAGGGCAGCAGAGAGATGAGCTCCAGATGAAGGCCAGAACAAGCAGGGACACCAAGCCAGACCCTGCTGGAAGGAATTGCCTTCTTCAGGTCATGCATGGTCCCTGGCACATTTGACCAAGGCCTCTCATCCTGGAAAATGGAGACTAAAACCAGACTTTGGTGGGTCGAGTGAGCACACGATAGACCCGGCAGGTGTAGAGCTGCACGAGGTGGCTGAAGGTAAGAAAGTGATGGTTCAGCCTTGCTTGAGTCTCAGATGGAACTGCAGAACGTGGCAAGGCTCCAGTGACACCTCCACTCAGCCAAACATAGCTCACAGCTCCCACACCACCAGCTGCATGGGCAGGTGAGGCTGAGAAAGCCAAGGAAAAGCAGCCTGTGGAAGAGTAAAGCCAAAGGAAGGGGCCACAGGGATTACTCCATCCAACCTCCTCCCTCCCTCCTACCCAAACCAAACCAAACCAAACCAAACCCAGGGCAGTGAGAACTGACACAGCAGCCAAAGCTGTGTGGGAGTGCCTGAGCATTTTTGCTGAAAGCCAAGATGTAAACTTTTCCTCCCCACCCCAGCTGCACAGGAATACTGGTTTTCTGGAGGTGGCAGAACCCAAATGCAGGCTCAGCCTCCCACAACCCAGAGCACAAGGTCTGGTGTGGTGAGGACATGACTGCCAGCCCAGGCAGGGATGATGGAAAGGAGCCCTGGTCCCCGGCTGGGCTGAGCAGAAGGGCAGCAGAAAGGGTTTTAACAGCAAGGACACAATCCATAGGAAGAGAAGTGTAAAGGCAGCTCTTCCATCAGCCAGGGAATAAAAGAAAACAGCCTCTATCCTTCCACTTTTTGGGGAAAGAAGGAGACAGAAGCAAGCAATAAATGATGAAGGCACAGCATGTGGACCACAGTCACAGATCCAATACCAAGCAGTTCTCCACATCACACCAACCACTGGTACCTGCTGGCTCCCTGGAAGAGAAAGCAATACAATTTGCACTCTGCTGAATAAATTCCTCATTTCCTTTTCCAGCTATCTCAAGTGACAGTCATTCCTCTTATCATAGCAATGTGCATTAGTAGAATGAACGTTACCCAAGGCAACTGGGTTAGTTTGGTTTTTCTTTTTTTTGGAGGAGGAGGAGCTCACATCACAGCAGCTAGCATGAGGGACACTGGCAAGAAGGTATAAAGCAGCTCCAGGGATGGCCAACAGGAATCTGATGGCTAAGAGAGTGCCCTCAAGAAGGCTTTGGGTTATTCTGTGGAATGTAGTTCATGGCAGGAAGAAAGCAGAGGGAACTTTAGAGGGCTGTAAATGAGGAAGGCAGGTCAGTACATGTTGCAGTGACACATACATGGACTACCATCTGTGCTGATAATCAATTATCCCTCTTACAGGTGCTAGTTTATACCAAATGCCATCATTAAGTCCTTTAAATTGTGGCAAAGCACATGAAGAAAGATGGAAATGACAGCAATCCATACCTCACAACACACTGGTATCACTCCAAAGTGGGGCATGGGCTGAGTCTGTCAGCTCCAAGCTCTGATTTCCCAGCAAACATCCAGGTCTCACACCACAGCTCCCATGGCCTCCAAAACTTCCAGTTAGCAGGAACTGAGTAATGCAGCATAACTTGGCAAAATAAAGGTGGGTGAAATCCAGTTGTTACTGGATCAAAATGCACCTTTTCAGAAAATGCAGTAAGCATGTTCATAGCCAGAATGGTGTTTGCATTTTGTCACAGAAACATGGTGACACAATATGGTTTTCCTGTATGGAGTTTTGTAGCTATGATCAAGTTTTGTTTTTCTTCTTCAGTGGAGGGGGAGTCATTCAAGCTTCCTCCACAAGTTCCTCTTTCATGCCTGAACTGAATTTTCTGAAAGCTATACCTATGCAGCATCTCTTCTGCTTAGGAAACTTAAGAAAAGCATCCTTAAGTCCTTTCCATACTCTTCTTCCTTGCAAGGAAAAACCCACACCACTGCTCCAGCAGGTCACCACGGGCTGACCAGAGACAATCCTGTCCATGCAGCATTGTCATCCCAAATTTGTTTCCAAGAATATAATCAGTAACTCAAATGTTTTTCTGGAGTTTTCCTTTCCCTCTGTGTTTTCTTTTATTCTGTTTCCTCCCAAGTGTTCCAAATCCATCACTGGAAAAGGATCCACTGTCATGATGACAGCAAAGTGAACTCTGGGTTCCCATCCCTTATTGTGAACTGCATTTTCTGCAGGTCTCAAACAGCCAGGCTGGCTGGGCAGGTGAGGGCACCACTGCATGAGCATCACCATGTGATGTGAACCATCCACTTCCACTTGAAATAACTCTGCCAGCAAGGAGCAAAGTAAATAGGGAATGACAAGACAGAGAAAAAAAAAAAGGAAGAGTGATGGAGTAAGACAGCAAATGAAAAGATGGAAGGAAATGACACAGCAGACACAGCTACAATGTTCCTATTGTTCTTTTACAGCCCATCTGTGAAGCCCTACATGCTTTGCTAATGCATCTCTTTCATAAAAGGAAAAAATCAATCTCTGGTATGCAAATGCTTGCTGCTGTAACTACAGCTGGGTAATATCCTTGTTACACCTTTAACCTGCCCCTGTTTTACTGTGAACCAGTAAAACAAAGACAATTCTAGGAGGTGAGATCACAAGTGTATCAAAGAGCCCTCTGTCAAAAAAATACACAAAGCCTGTGGCCCTCTAAAAACAGCAACCTGGTTCATGGCTTTATATGCCAGGTAGATTACACATACAATCGATAATGTACATTTAGGATGGCTAAGTGACCATTTCATCCTTAGACACTCGCACATGATGCTTACACTGTTATCCTGTGGTGGTTTGACATCTTCTAAGCAGAGGTCAAGTCCCCTCATGGACTCTGAACACCAACAGATAAATTAAAATAGCCACTTGGCTCTTACATTTATGCCCAAATCTCTAGCAGACAGTGCACAGCAACCTGTAACCTGCAAGCCAGTCCTGCTGAAGACTCCTCACCAGCTGGTCCAGCCACAGGGCACAGAAAACAGGAATCTGCACAAACCTCTGCCCAGCCTAGAGGTCTGCCACACCTGGTGTCCCCTCCATCTGGGCTGGCTGGGAGGTGGCAGCCAGAGCTCAGAAATCAGCACGGGGGGTGGCCCAGGGGTCTCACTCTGCCCATCCTGCTGTCACAGGAGGCTGCACAGAGCCACGAGGCAATTAAAATAACAGCGCTTCGTTTGGGCATGTGCAAAGCTCTGTGCAAATAGAGGGATTAATTAATCCCCACAACAGCAGAGCAAGGTAAGCACTGCTCTCCAGATGGAGAAAAAAATGACAGAGGCAGCGTGAAAAAGCCAGGAATAAAATGCAGGTCTGTGTGCCCTGTCAGACTCGATTTCAGTCCCTTGGGCCACAAAGCAAAACATTTGCCTTTAAAGGGAAGTGATTTACGGGGATCTGGATCTCAACCTTGACCTACTTTAACAATTATAACCAGACAGGAAAAAAAATCTCTCTCTCAGATGCTAAATGAAGGTTTTAAATCAAAATCATCTATTCCAATGCAGAGGCATTTTCAGTACAGGAGGAAGCAGCAAACCCCTCCTGGCTCCATGGTGGCAAGGTCCTGAGCTCATTTACCCCAGAGTGATGCTGAGAGGCAGTGCTGGGATGTTTTCACAAACAAGCTGAGCTACTGGCTCCCAAGTCATAGCTCCTGTGTGACAGCAAGCACAGAGCTGTCCTGCTGCTATTTAGAACCCATTGCTAAATTGCAGCAAATGCAGCTAAAATACACAAAATTAGTACTTTTGTGCAGAAGTGCCTGGTGTAACTACTCCAGGGGTGCTACACAATACTGAAGTGCCATGAAACAACCCCTCTACTGAGGTGTGGGCTGCACTGCAGGATTTGGAGCCACTGCACTGCATGAAACCTTCAGCACAAGGAGTTTATTTCACTTTCACACAAAAGCCAGCTGTCAGGAAGGAGAGGAGAAACTACTCTTTGCCACACAGAGGAGAGCAGTTGATAAGAAGGAGACATCATTCTCCAAGGCAGGAGGCAGAGTCCCCCTGGGTTCACTGAAACCCAAGATCTTTGCACTTGCTCCTTCCCCACAAAAGGATTGAGACTTTCATGTGATCACTCATTCTCTGGTCAGCAGGAAACTATTGCTATGCTGGTTAAGATCCGGTCATCTTCAACACCAAAGATTGCAGAGTGCAGTTTTATTGCTTGGGAGATGCTGTGGCAGTTCACAGGCTGATATTGCCCCTTAATGATGCCTCTGCCACCAACCAAGAGCCTCCTCTGGACTCCTCATTCAAAACATCTGAGCATTTAAGCATCTAGTCAAGTCCAGCTGTCATTCCCAGTGGGAAAACACCTACTGTAAATATTTTACCCAATAAGCTATAATGGATTTGGGTATAATTCAGACTATTAACATCCCTGTAAAGTGCAGGTTTTATTTTTTAGGGGGTTTGTTTTCTGCATGGGATAGCACGCTGACACCATGAACAAGGATGAAATGACTTTGTAACCTAGCCTAGCCAGAACAATGTTCTGGTATTACCACCAAAGTCCCTGTGGAAAATAATTCCAAATAATGGACTAAACTCATGGTCTGACCAATGACAGGATAAAGGAGGAAGGAAACACTAATTTGGGCACCTTCCTATGGCATGATTTCTGTTAAAACTTTACAAAGCAAAGGATGGGGATTATAAGCTCAAGGTATCCTCATGCTGCTCTCTTTTTTTGCCCTGACATCTTTCTCTGGAGCTCTCACTCCTTTTGGTCACAGCCTGGCTCCATCAGCCAGAACCTTCCAAGGGCTGCCCTTCAAGATAAGATGCTTGGTCCAGGGGCACGGTATCTCCTACTGTGCTGCAGCATTTCTGCTCTCTCCAAAGCATCCTCTGTGATGTTGGGAGGCTGGGATTCACAGGTATTTCAGTGGGACACACACAGTGGGTCTCTGGTGAAAATCAGGCTGCCACAGAACTGTCCCACATGCTGAACAAAGCCAGTGTTTTCTAATGTCTCTTCTCTGCAGAGTTCAGCCCTGCAGTGTCAATGGACATAAACCTTGGCACTTGCCTCAGGTTTTCTTTGGGGGCAGCAGCAGCTGCTGCTCCTGCTCTGCCCTCCCTTCAAGCACTGAAAGCTGGGATGTGTGACCATCTACCCATGGAGTCATGGAGATAAACAAATGACAATTGTGCCTGAGAGCTAAAGGTGGGAAACCTCTTAGGCAAAATCCAGGATGGAGGGGCTTTGGAACAAAGCAAAGAATAAACCCCCCAAAAACAAGGAAGAGAATAAAAAGAAGACACTTGTAGCTGTTATCTCATTAAATTGCTAGAGAAAGATGGAACAAGCTGCTGATAATTCCATCCATATAAAAGAACAGCCAAGATGACACAGAGTGCAAAACCAGGAGAGATGGTGGAAAAGCCCATTCTGGAATCCAGCACAACTCACTGCACAGGTAAGAAGCTGTGTCTGGTTTCTTACCTTGGGACTGGAGATTGCAGAGGAAAAGAAAGATGGATTTTCAGGCACTCTACCTAAAATTGGAACAGGAGTCCAATCTGCAGTGTGCCACACAAAATGAATCACTATCAGCTCCCATTCCCACCAAGGTCTCACTACTCCTACCCAGAGAGGAGGCAATTACAGGTATTACAAGGGGAACTTGTGAACAGAAACCAAACCATTACAGAGCAAGCCACCCTTCCTATTAGCAATGCTTTATCCATCCATTCCTGGTCCCCACAGAGAAACCTTGTTATTTCTAAGTGACAAAGAACCTGAGCACCAGGGGGAGGTTCACTGACACCTTCTTAGCAGCCACACACAAACCCCAAGCCCCTAAGCTGGAATTGCAGTGAGCTCATATATTGAAATCACAGAAATCATGGAACAGTCTGACTTGGAAGGGACCCAGAAGGATCATCGAGCCTTACTCTTAAGTTTTGCTGCACCTGCCACACAAACGTGTGCATTTACTGCCCATTCTGCTTGTTTTATCCTCATTTTTGTCCTTACTCAGCAATTAAGAAAGGGAGGAAAGGAAAGAAATAGAAAATACTCAGTTGTTTCCAGCAGAAGTATGTTTCTCTCTAGCTCAGAATGCAGCATAATTTTGTTCCCAGACTTGGCCATTTTCTCAAAGCTAAGCAGCAAAACTCTAACTCTTTTGGGGAATTACGTGTTAGAGCAAGAAAATATCAAAGAGCCAGCCAACGGCATTCAGCTCTTCTGCAGCATTTGCTGTCATCAACCTCTTCCTCTCCAAGCATCTTAGTGAAATTTCACTGGAAGCATTTTAATACAGAATGCACTATGTTAGTGCAAGCTTTTAATTTAATGTATAACAGTTTTTAACTATATATATGTATACACACACACACATATATATACACATACACACACACACACACACACACATATATATATATATATATATATGTATATATATATATGCCCACAGTTTATTGGAAGGTCTGGCCTCTTCAAAATCCTTCCTTAGAGAAGTGTTCTTCCCCAGGGGGGGAAAAAACACTCCAAAACACAACAGCAACAGGTAAGTTAGTTTCTTTTCCAGCAAAGCTACTGAAGATTCAAAATCTCATGTCAGAGCTACTCTCTTGGAAAAATTTTAAGCAATTAACTGCATTACCTGGTGCTGCCACGAGATGTCAGGGAGCAATAGAGAAAAATTAGTTGTGCTGCCCTAAATCACGGGGCTGGCTTTGTAAAGGGGAGGTGACACTCACCCGGCCGTGGCAGCTCTGACAGGGATGTCCACATGATTCTACCCCTATTTACTGCAGCGTGTCTTATCACACCGTAATATCTTACATGCAGGGAGTCTTCTTCCAAATAAACAGCCCCAGGTTTTGAGAGCATCGTCAGGGGATGAAAGGAAAAAAGGAAAATCAAGCTTGGTTTTCTGAAGCTGGAAATTCAAAAGAAAAACCCTAAGGTAATGTAACAGCATTATGTAGGTCTTAAAGGCACACGGCTCAGAAATACCCAGCTTCCAACACTAAGATCTGCCCTGCTTTGTGCACATGTAACAATATTTTTACAGTACTGCTATCTTCTCCCTTTAATTATCATGCTGTTGGCAGCAAAATTTTACACATTTTATTCAGAATCCCCACCCTCTCCAAATCCTGTTTCAGTGATGAATAAAATGCAGAAGGATGCACTAGAGGCTCTATAGCAGCCACACTGCTCCTGCCAAAATTGAAGAGTCCCTTCAAGTCACTGTGTAGCAGAGTCTGAGAGCAGGAATTGGAATATGTGATGGGGAGGAAGGGCATACAAGGTGACTGCAGCAGGAGACTGAAACTGTGGATTGTTCACAGGTGGTGAAGGCACAATTGGGCTTGGATGGCGAGATAGAAATGTGAAAAAAGAGCTATCCTGTATCATCCATATGTCACCTTTCCAGAAATGCTTTTCAAATCCTACCACAGCTAGCTTTTTGTATCCCTTCAATGATGAATATGATGGATACAAGGCATGGAGCATGCTGAAGTCTGTTACATGATGTAGAACACTTACACTTTCCTGTAATGAGAGTAAGAATTTTAAAAATTGGTATCTTGGGTCCTCTCCAAAGTAAGATGGAAGTGCTACAAGTGCCAAGGGAAGGGGAAAATTCCCACCTCTCTTGCAGTGCACATCTTGTTGAAGAGCAGGCCAAGAACATGCTCAAAGCTATGGCTGTTTAAATTACACCTTTGACTCCCTTCAGGCAGAGAAACTTGGAGGTCCAGAGGAGAAAAACGTTTCTATGGCAGATTGAGTGACTGAGAAACACCTCTAAGGCTTAAAGACACTCAGGTGATCAGGTGAAGAGAGGGAAGCCTAGTAAAGTAGCCAACAGCATAAGGCAAATTAATTATTTTTTGTAGGAGCTCTGCATGTATGATTTTATACATTGCATTCAATGATTACACATACAGATCAACATCCAAGTACAAAAAAATCTAAGGAACTGTGTTTTGAAAGGTAATCTGCCAGCCCTTAGGGCTTGGATTAGGGGGCAGCTCCTCAGGAAGCTTGTCCCAGGACCTGGGTGGTCTGTGAAGAGGACCAGCAGCTGGGAAGGCAGCTGATGCCCTGGAAACCTGTGAGCAGATGGGAAGTGGAAGGATGGATGTCAGCAGGGGAGCGGCGTGGGCAGCACTTTGTTCCGGATGCTTCGTGCTGAACGCAGGAGATTATCGCTTATGTGAGCAGCAGATAGATGGGCAGCAGCTCCAGCTCCAGTGGATGCTCTGCTTCCCCTCATAATCCCTCTCCCAGGTGATGAGAGCAGCAGAGCCAATGCTTTCCCTTCCTCTCTGGAACACAGAGCAGTATGGAGTGCAAGGTAAACAGAGCAACAAATTGGTTTGTGCCAGCCTCGGCATCAAACACTCGGCACACACAGCACGTGACAGCCTCATGAAAACTGCTTCAGAGGGCTCCAGTTCCAAATGTCTCAGTGAGATGTCCCCATCCTTCTGTTCAGGCAGAACACTGAGGAAATCCCACGACACTGAAGAGCAGTTCTGCTTGCTGCAGTGGATCTGGCTGTTGCATGCTATAAATACAGCCACTGAGGCTGTGCATTAGTTCCACAGTACATCAGGCAGCAGACACTTCTAGTATCACACACTGCAAGCAGTACTGCCTCCTAAAAATTCCTTCAGGTTATGGCAGCTTGGGTGTGAAGCAGGTCCTTAGGATTGCAGTCTTGTTATCTGATGCCAAATGCTTTCTAGAGCTATCTGTTTTACCAAACAAATTTATTCTATAAACAGCACATGAAAAATCTCCCAAAATGTACTTGCATCCTTACTTACTTATAAATCAGTGAGTAACTCATGAAAGGGGGCAGACAAAGGGAAGAGATGGGTACAAACAAGGTGCCCAGGATTCTAACATATGTATGGATTTGAAGAAAAACTTTTGACTTTGAAAGATAAGACTGCACAGTTGTCTGAAAGCCTTATGATGTCATTTCACTCTTCCAAATGCACATCAGCAACCACAGGAGAGATTAGTGGTTCAGAGCCTCACCACAGAGATCCAGGCACAGACCTGCTGAGTTTGCTGTAGGCTTTTCACAGAAATGGCTTTATCCTTGCATAGGAGAGCAGGAGGCTGCATGAAGGCATTAGAGGAGACTCCATGCAAAGCAGTAATTTGAATTAAAGACGAAGCCTGGAGAGCTGTGCTCCAAGGGCTGATCACAGCTGCAAAGGAGGGTTGTCAGGGCACACCCCAAATCCTTCAGTAAGCAAACCTGAACTTATTTGATAGACTGAGGAAAAAACCCACCCTTAAAAAAGAAGCCCCCAGGTTTGTTAGTGCCCAGTTTACTTCCAGACACTGTTTGTCCAGCTCTCTAGCCAAATGCAGGGCAGGCTGATTGTACCCTGCAACTGTAGGCACCAAAAGGAGTTCATGTTTTCAGCTCCTACTGCCAGCATTTGAGTTTGATAGAATCAGGTCAAAATCAGTCTTGCTCAGTCTGACGTAATGCAGACTTCTGGATCCTACCCTGCTCACCAAGACGTGAGACCTCATTCTCCCTTCCCACAGTCAAGCTCCTAAAAACTGCCAGAGAAATGCTTACACTGTAGATTGACATACCAGAAAAAAACCCCAAACAGAGATAGTTTTCAGAGGGGGAAGGCACATTCCCTACCACCACAGAACAAAATAATGGAAATAGATAGTGTGCCAGAGTAGGCAGGTACCCTAACTGTGAACAACTGTAGTTAACTGCACTCCCAAGATCTATTAAAAGCCAGTACAAATCTTGATGTCCTGGCTTATCAGGTTGTAAATAAAAATAGAGTGAACTGAATGTGGTATCCTCCTTTCCTAGCTTTGGCTCCCACAGAAACATCTGATGGTGTGCACTGTCACGATCTCTTCTCCATCCTCCTTCTCAGGTAGATTATGCAAGTCAGAAGGTCATGAGGATACATAGTTTTGCCAATCAATCAGGGCTGAGAGCGATCTTAGCTAAAAAAGATCCAGGATCTTCCAACATAAAGAAATGCCTTCAGAAAATAGAACTTCAAACCCCATAAGGGTTCCTGTATTCCCAAGTGGTTCAAGCAGAGTGAGCTAACATGGCATGGACATGGTTAAAGGAATGTACTGAGGCTGTTTCCACAAATGGATCTGCACATATTCCAATCAGTGAGGTCTTTTAATTGATGAAAGCTTCCTGTAAATTCAAGGGGCTGCACAGAAATATCTGTCAGGCCTATTAATGCTTCAGCACATCTCCTAGAATTTACTTGGGGAAAGCAAAGACCGATCCACTCCTGAACGACAAAAATAAAGCCGCAAATCAGCCCGAAATCCAGGCTGAAAAGTCAGCTGGCTTTGGCACCGTGCAAACACAGGCACTAAAGCACGAGTGCCGTGGCTCTGCGCATTCCCTGCTCCAGTCAGCCTGAGCCCCTGTGACAGCAGCAAGCGGCGGCCGATTGCCACCAGCTAATTATAGCGCTGGGCTCGCGGCAGGGCAGCCGCTGCTGCCTGCTGGGGCCGTGTGAAGGCAGCAGCTCCACGGCACATGCACCAGCAGCTCTCCAAAAATCACCTGCTCCTGCCCCCTCCACCTCACGGCCTGTGTTTTGTTGCGCTGGGAGCGGCGCAGGAGCCATCGCCAGCCCTGGGGTGGTGGCCTGCTGGTGCTTAGATGCCTGACGGGTGGGAAGAATGATGAGAAGAACTCCATGATATCAGAAGGCTAATTAATTACTTTGTTACACTATATTATACTATAACTATGTTAGAGAATATTACACTAACAAGAACTATCACTAACTAACTAACTCGTGACTGTCTCCAGACCGACAGTGCACACAGCTTGGACTGGATAGGTTAATTAACATAAACAATTTCTACTGGAATCTAATTACTAAATTCTTTCAGGTAAACAACTTTTAAAACACATTCTATGTGTGCAAACACTAGGAGCAGCAAATGAGACAAGGATTGTTTTGATCATTCTTTTCTCTGCTTCTCTCATAGCTTCTCTCTGTTCAGAGGGCATGTGAATACCACAGAGGCCCATGGCAGCTCCTCCAGCCCCACGTGGTGACAGGGAGCACCTGGCCCTTCTTGTTGTAAGAAAGCTCAGAGCAAGTTATAGCATGGAGAAAGGGATATATATTCCAAGCCACTCCAGATCTGGGTAATCTTTTGGAGGAAGAGGGGCAGGAGCTGTTGGAGCTGGCAGGGCACCTGCTGCCTGCAGCAGTTTCCACAGGAAGGCAGTGACCAGACAGCAGCACAGGCTGCACCCCCTTCCCTGGGCCATGAAGCAATAACTGCTGCACGTTTGTTCTCCAACCCCCACTGTTTCCCAAGAATGAGAAGCAAAATAAAATGGGGAGGTTATTCCTCAAATGTTTTCCTTGACCTGGAGAAAGCAACAGCTCGCTACAGACTTCCTGCTGGCCTGCCCTCGGTCAAAGCAACCGAAAGGGCTGCTGCACGTATTTCCATCTCAGAGTTGTTTACAGAGCTTTGTCCTTCCCTCAGGCACTTTCCTTCCCAGTATTAGCAGCGATGTGTGAAGATACTTTGGTATCAGTACCCTTTTCCTGGAAGTGTTCCAGTCCCTCAGCCCCAGTGACTGCTCTGAAGGGCAGCATCAGCCCCAGCCTCTGCATTTCTCACCCTGTACAGGTCTCCCAGGTTCTTTTCCGTACAGAGCCAGGCAACAAGACACACATCAATTTGCAATTTGACTCTGACAGAGTATCTCTGTAAGAGTCATATTAACAAGAAGACTGTTTTCCCTATACTTGCGATAACCAGGCAACCAAAATGATGCCACACAACCTTAAACATTAAAGACTGCAGAACAAGACAATTCTGAAGAGATACTTAACATAAAATCAGTGCTAAGTAGATGGGGAAACAGGGATGAGGGAGGAATGAAAAATAAAGCCAACAAGATAGCACATCTTAGTTACTGTTCTATCCACGCAAGCTGCCTCTCTTGGAATCAATTCTAGTTGCACCTAAACTAAATCTGATCAAAGTTGCTGTAATAATTTGTATACTTAAAGTATCAACTCATCAGTAAGAATGAAACACAGTCAGCTCATCAAATGCTTCTCGTTATTACACTCTTTCACAGCAGGAGCCTGCATCTCCCATCCCTGCAGACATCTGCTGTGCTCATCAGAAACCCAAAGAGAAAGTGGCACGAAGACTCTTCTCAGGATTATTTCAGTTTGAGCACTTGTCGGTGCCACACACCCCATCTCCAATCTCCCCAGCTGTCACACATGGAGAAGTGCAAAAGTACTATGAAAAGAACCTACTGCAAAACCCACACACTGGCAAGAGATTTGGGGACCTACATAGCACTTGAACCTACATTTGCCTTCAGTCTGTGAAATAATTTAGCTTTCAAGTCTATGAGGCCTTTTACCATGGGAGCTTTCAGTGCCAATCTTCCTGAATGCCAGCACCTAGTTACCTGTTTTTGAACATTCTGAACATAAAGCCAGGAGTATGGCCATTCCAATATCTGCTACTTCCCAGCTTCCAAAATCCTTATGTTTATGACTGATTTACACTTGTCTGCATGATTTTTATCTCAGATGAAGATTTTCATGTGAGGAACTTGCATTTACACCTCCACTGTTTTGGACAATCACTCGCTGTTCCAACTTGACTATGACCAAACTGAAGAGGAAGAGAGTGTATTAGCAGCCCATGAGTTTTCACTTCTGCAGGAGGGCTCCCGATACCTCTGTACAAAAAATATTTGTGTAGTTTTTACTTCATGTATAGCCACACTTCCTTGGATGCTGCATTCACAGATGTTCCAATAAGCAACCAAGGAAGCACAGTCTTGATGAAACCAGCAACAAATGGAGGACCCACATGGGTGTCATTAATGGGACACTGTAAAAGCAAAAAGAGATGTCAAGTAGATTTCCTTTTTTTGTTGTTGTTGTTGTTTCTTGCTCTTGGTTCTATTCCCTGCTAACATTAGTGAAGGAGAGGAAGAAGTAGAGGACATGCTTATTAAAATTTGCAGCACACAAGTCTGGAGGGAACACAATTACACCAGAGGACAAGATTAAATGAGATTATTTCATCATTTGAAGACATGCTTTGAAATTCAACACGGCCAGAAGTATAGTTACTACAGGCATTCAGGAGCAACCAACAAAGAGAGGATGGGGAAAACTGTTCTGACTGTTCAGACAACAGCTCTTCAGAGGGAGATTTGGAGTGTAGCAGGCTATAAGGGGAACATGCCTTGGTGAAGTCATACTGTTATGAAACTGAACAAGCTGGGATTACTAAATACAGGCGCCCACATCACCTACAATATAAGTCATTCCTCTGCTCTGCTCAGCTTTCTGAGCCCTTGGATGAAGAATTATCTCCCACACTGAGTACTTTAAGTAAATAAAAGGGGACCAAAGGAAGAGAGAACAAAAACCAGGAAAAACATCTAGAAAATAGGACTTGTCAGGAGGCGTTACAGCAAATGTCATTGTTTTTATCTAGTGAGGAGAATGCTATGAGCAGGGTGATAATGGACTGCTATGTACATAGAAACGTGCTACAAAAGTCAATAGAACGATCTGTTCTCCATAACCACAGCAGATAAGGAGTAATGGGCTGAAATTGGAGCAAGAATGACTCAGATCAAACATTATAAAAACTACATAGAATGATAACAAAGCACAGGAATAGATTTTACTCAGAGTTCTCCAAACACAGGGTAAATTAGCAGCAGTGGTGCATCACTAAGTACTGCTGATCATGCCCAGGAGAAGGAAGAGGACCTTGGCAATCTTGTGGCATTCTCCCCCCATCCCATTTTTTCCCAGTTTTCCATATAACTCAAGCTGTACACATGTAAGCACTAAGAGCTACAACAATATTACAACCATAAGAGCTACCACAAACCTCAGTGAAGTTTACATGCATTGAGTACCTCATTAATACCAACCATTAAATCACAAATGATTTGTGCTCTCTGGTCAATGTGGTGGCAGGGAAGTGCCTTTTACTAAGGGCATGATTCAGCTGACATGGGATTAGCAGAAGAAGAGAAATTTCAGCCACATATCACCCTCAGCCCCCAGCAGAGCCAACAGAGACAACTGCCCATAGTCAACACTTGTTTTGGAATAAAGGCTGTGCTCTGTGCTGGCTGGGCAGGCACCCTCAGGGCTAGCTGAGGGCTTGGCTGGAATTGTGAGGTTTCTTGTACAGGTAATCAATACAGGATGATTTGTGCACTGAAACAGTCACCTGTGTACCCAGCCCCTCAGCCAGAAACTCATGCTGACACTTCCAGAAACTTCCTGATCAGTGCAGCCAGAGAAGATGCTGCACAGCACTGGCAGGTCTCAGATTTTACATTTCTCTTTTAAAAAGATTTTGGCTGTAACCTTTACTACACAAGGGAGCAGAGCATCCCAACGTGCTTCAGGGTTCTCATTGATGTTATTCCATGTGGGACATCAGCATATTTTTAGAGAAACACTTCTTTGAAAGATGTACCATTAGCTCTGGATCCAGAGCCTTTTTTCTTTTTCAAGACACAACTTGGGAAAATTCCAGACAGGAACAGCTCATGTAGTATCCTCACTGGAACATCAGGCTTAGCTTGCAAGTAAGAAAACCAGAACCCTCCAGATTACATTTCAAGTCTGGGATCTGCCCATTTGCTCTGGGCTGTCTCCTGGTGGGGCATGGCCTCTCAGGAAAACATTACAAAGCCAGGGCAGCGCTGTCCCACAGCTCATGGGCCTTTTGCAGGGTGCAGGAGTTGCTTTCTTACACCCCAGCATTCATTCCAGCCCCCTTGGGGCTGGGAGGGCAAGGAAGGAGTACACAATTCCCCTACTGTGCAGCACAGAGATAATTTCTTCTAATTAGAGAACTCTAAATATTTGGAAGTCAGCATCCATTATTATTCTGGAAACTTCACACGGCAATAAAAGATGGGTTGATTCTGGCAAAAATTCTTCATAGCAAAAGAGCATTATCAGGCATGAACAGAGACATTTTTCATTTTTTCAGTGCAGTAATGCCACATACATTACAGTCAGACAGACAACTCAGTTATCTCTAAGGGGGAAGAAGGGCAAACTTCTAAATACGAAAATTCCAAATGAATTGCATTCAGATACCCCCCTCCTCTCATAGATGAGCCTGTGAAAAACATTTCTGATAAAAATGGCACAGAATATCAACTGAAAAATAACCATGAATTCATATTCAGCTATATCTTTCAGATGCCAATACAACTCATGTGACTTCTCTTCCCTGAAATGGCTTTGGAGGGGAAGGAACAGAGAAAAGAAAAAGAGAAAATGGAAAAATAAAATTGTCCTGGAATTGACTTTGGGAACAAATGCTATGTCAGCTGGAAGAAAGCCAAACTTGAGCTGAAATAGCACTTTGCTACATTCAACTCTACAGATTTTTCTGACTGGAGATGGCTCCACTCAAGGACATTGCCATAATAATTGGGAACATGCTGACATCTGCATCAGAGGCTCAGTCGAGTCAGAAGTCAAAGTAAGAGAAAGAGGCAGTGGGATCACGCTTAAGGACCTGGAAAGCTTGCAGTCAGGACAGCATTTTGGGGAAGGTTGCCTGTTTAACTCCAGAATGTCTTCCTAAGCTTGCTGAAAATACTGGGAAACAGAAAGCTGATCCTTTACTGAAACACTTGCCTCAGCAAACCCAAGCTACCCACTTCACTTGATTAAAATGTAGTTAATTCACAGGCTTTGCTCAGGCAGAACCACAGACTATATTTGTTGGCCTGTTGCTGGGACAGGGTGATTCCTTCACTTGTTTATCAATTTTGCACAGATCTAGTTATGGTTGAAAGATTTACTCTCAAATAGCAAAATTCCTATATGAGATAAAACCAGAAGGCTTAACAAGTAACAATTTGAGCCATGCTCTCTTCTTGCCATCAATTTGCAGTGTTGGGAGCAGCAGAAAGGGAAGATGCAAAACAGAGATGATGCAAAGATTTGTGAGAAATTACTCATCAATCCAAACCCCAATATGCAGCAGGTCCAAGAGGAATTTAATTTCAAATGAAAAATGTCCAGTCACCAGCACATAAAATTGCTTCTCAAGAAGTGGCATTTCCAGTTGCAGACTGTGTTCTGCTTAGACACATAAAATCCATTGTATTCCTCTTCCCCTTGGTATGCAGTGCACACATGAATGGGAGCTGCTGCTGCAGAAGCTCATTTGCTCCCAGGGTTGAAGGTGATCACATTCCTGCTAATTACACAAGAAAATTCCACTGTCATGGTGATTGTTGTGACAAGAACAAATGTGTAATGCATGGGAACAACAGGGCTTTGGGACTTCAGCAGATCACACCACTCTGTTCAGAGGATGCTGGGACCTCTCTTTCTGATGCTCAGTTCCAAACACATTAGGCACCAAACAGGCCCAGCTGCTATTTCTGCCTTGCTTCACTTGCTGTGATGTGGCTTCTTTTCAGTTTGCTTCCCTGCATCCATCCATGAAGAAGGAAAAGAGGTAACAGGATTTACTGTATGGTTGTTCTACCTCTGTGTACAGGATCCACATTCCCACTAAAATACAATAAATAACTGGTTTTCTGTTACCTATCTCTTTGTTTCGAAATTAGGAGTCACTTTTATTCATTCATAGGCCAGGAAGATAAAGGCTTGCTCTGCCATCACGTGTTGGTTTAGCACGGCTTCAGGATACAGTGTTTGCTGAGTTTGTTTGAGCTTTCTTTTGGTTACCGTGCCTTCATCCAAAATGTTCTTCAGGTAAAAGAAGTTCCTCTTTTCCTAATACTGGCAGCATCATAGCCAGTCTCCTGCAGTGACCACCAAACCAAAAGCTGGTGAAACTCTAGAAGAAAGCAGGATTTTGCTTCCAGCACATACCAAAAAACCCCAGGGAAGTGGGATGGAGAAAACAGTTTTCTTTAGGAATATACCCCTGGTTTGCCACTGGCTGTCTGACTGTCTAAATCTAGAATCAGATCTTTTGTCTTCCAGGACAAGTGGGCAGACAATGGGAGGCTTAGAGGAAAATAACAGTACAGTACAAGAAATGGCATCTTCATTCCTGTCATGGCACTCCCTGGGATACCAAGGTAGGAGATGCTTTGTCCTGTTCCTGACTTGGCTCACACAAATGGCCAGGCACTCACCCTGGCCAGTGTCCAGAAACCTCCTCCTGATCTTCATTTTCCTCACTTGAAAGAGTTTGGCACCACAAGAGTTTAAGTGCAGAGAGGCTTTGTAGGCAGCCATGCAGATGACCCTGAAGCAATGAAAACCAGCCACGAACCTTTCCTCAGCAAAACCACGTTTGCTCTTGCAATGTTACATTTTCTTTGCTGTCTCCATCTGGGACTGATTCGACCTGACACATGACCTGCAATCCTCACCAAAACTGCCTTTTCTCTGTTCTGTGTTTTCCTTTCAGGGTGACTGTTTGATCTCACCTTTACACAGAAGTCCTCAAGGGCAGAGGGCAAAAGGGAACTGCAGGAAGGATGGAGGAGAGAAAAGTCACACCAGCATGTGGACAGCAACACAGGCTGCAGCCCACAGCAGAACAGTCAGACCTTTCTCTCACTGGTGGGGACAACTCACGTGACAGAAGATGAAAGTTGGTGCTGTTGCACTTTACATTAGTCACAGTCTGCCAGGAGAGGAGCTGGAGTAGCCTGCCTCTGTCAGTGGGGAGCACAAGGAATCGCTCAGGGGTGCTGGTTTCTCCTGCCATGGGGATGTGCTGCATCAGCAGTCCCAAAAACATGACCACGGCACAACAGACTTGGAAACTGCTGCAGTTAAAACAAGGAAGGATGCAAAATGACAGGACATAAAACCAACACCCTCCTCTTCCCAGAAAACCACAGAGCAAACTCAGAAGATCTTGAACAGGAAGGTACTCACGAATTCAGTAACAAAATTA
This sequence comes from Hypocryptadius cinnamomeus, assembly GCA_013400635.1. Taxonomy (NCBI): domain Eukaryota; kingdom Metazoa; phylum Chordata; class Aves; order Passeriformes; family Zosteropidae; genus Hypocryptadius; species Hypocryptadius cinnamomeus. The sequence continues at coordinate 48,566 of VYZP01038551.1, read as the reverse complement.
AAACATCCTTCCATCTCCCCAAAGGCTGCCACTGTCTCACCAGCAGAGCAGGCGAGGACACTGCACTCGTCTGCACATCCCCTCAGCACTGAGGATGCATCACTGCACCATTTTAGGAGAAACACACTGCATTAGCATGTCAGGTCTCAAATGAGCAGCCTTTTAGATTTAGGGCAAACCCAGCATTTTTGGTTTAAAACAACTCCACTTTGGGAGCTTCTCATTCACGGGTTTCCAAGAGCATGTGCCATTCCCTAAAAAGCTGAGCTGGCTATTGCTTCAGAGGCAGCTCTGCACAGGCCATACACCCACAATGTACTTCACATTTCTCTGCCCACACGAAACCCCCCCTTCTCAGCCTGGAAGAGGGCAGGCACCAGATGCTCTCAATGCAGCTCTCTGTTTCCTAACGCAACATTTCACAGCCAAAAATAAACCGGCCCCAAACAACTCACTGGTCTGTAGGTACTGCACATCCTATCTGTTTTATCATCTAAAGCCAAGCTCTGTGCTGCAGGAACAGCTACACCTCAGAAGAGAAAGGTTCACTGGGGTAAAGAAGTGCAAAGGAAAATTAAAGAGGGCAGGGGCTCTCGTAAGGAAAGCACTTTGGCACGTCTCCTCCTCGGTGGCTTGGCCCCCTGAGCAGAATACAAATGAAGAGCATCTCTGACAGCCCAGTCTAACATCTCAGTCCCCTTCACAAGCCATCCATTCGGCTCAGGGCACAGACACAGTGCAGGCATTGTCACAAATACACTGGGCACAAACAGACTGAGAGCGAGGCCCACAGACAAACATCACCCTATTGAGACTGAGCACAGCCTTAAAAATATACTAACAGATACAGCTATTAACATGCCTGCACAGAACAGAATAGGGGCAGAGCACTCAAAGTGCTTGTTCATTCCTCATCCTCCATTTCAAGCTACAACGTCACCCTGTAATTAGCTGAAATAACCTCTATTCTGCTCAGCTTTGCCACTGATGAGAAGCTCACAAGAAGCATGAATAGTCAGGAAAGGTTTAAAAATACACACAAATTTAACAGCAACGACAAGAGACATAAGGCACTTGCTTTTTCTTTGTGGTTTTTTTTTTTTGTTTGTCTGTTTTGGTTTTTGTTTTGTTTGTTTTTGTTACTTTTTTTTTTTTAATCTTGCAAGGGCTGATTAGCAAGGATGTCACCAGTTTGGTTTTGCAAGCCAGTTCACAAGAATTAAGTGGGAATAGACTCATCTTAAGTGGGAAGAGACTTTTCCAAAGCTTCAGTTCTAAGACAAAACAACCATGGCATTGCTAGGAAATATATGGGCATTACATTCTTAAACAAAGGTACACTGTAGATTCCAGCAATGCTTAGCTTTAAATTAGATTTAGGGCAAAAGACCTAACATCAAAGCAAAAGAATTAGCATAGCAGAATTTCCATAAGAAATAAAAAGTTGAGGATGTCATATGACATCATATGATCATATGATGATCAGTCACTGACTGATCATGGGTGGGAATTAACTGTGGGCAAATGAGGGAGCCTACATTTAAATAGCAGATAATTCACAAAAGTTTTTTTCCCCACCTCTATTACTCCATGAACATCTGATTCACTGGGCCTTTTGTGTTTATTCTTTAATTAAACATTCCAAGCCATTCACTACATCTGACTAATGAACCCTGCATATTTCATTCTTGTTTTGTGTGCAGATGGGTTGTACACATAACTGTGAGCACTGTGGCTTATGATGCATAAAAAACAAATGTAGATTCAAAAAGTAAGAAAAAATAAATCTAATGCAGTTTCAGAAGCTTGTGAGAAATAAACAGTCTGAGTGCTGGGGAAGCTCAGGCTGTCAGAACACCAGGAAAACCTTCAAGAGCCATGTACGAAGATGCAAAAGAGAAATACACTGGGATAGCAAAATTATTATAGGCAGGAATTGTTCTTATAAACAATATAAAATTATAAAATTATGAGCTGCACAGGAACAGCAAACTGTTCTCAAGCCCAGATCACGTTCTCTAGGTGCTACATTTACACAGACTGTAATGAGAAACACAGGCTTAATTAAGCTTTTTATTTAAAGAAAAGAGCTGATAAAACATGAAAAAGAGAACCCCACATCTCTGGTATGCATTGCCCCTTATTTTAGCTTTGCTTGCTCAAAAATCAAACACAAAGAAGATTAATTTATTGGTTGGAACATAAAACCAATTAAATAAATAAACAGCTTGCCACTCTGACTTCAGAGTGAATCTAGTGGAAATTTTTTTTCCCAGGAAACCTATTTTGGGAAAGCAATAAACCACAGGGAAGGGCAAAGGCTAGAGAAAAGGCTAGAGGCATAAAAAAACCCACCTGGAGACACTGTGCTATTTCTGGTGTTATTGAGGGTTTTTTTGAGAAGGAGCCTGCAGGAGCTCTATGCTCCAGCCCTCCCACAAGAGCAGCCCACAGTTCTCAGGTGCCTGGGCATCTCACTGCACCTTCAGCCAAGCAACCACACTGCTGTTCCCATCCAGATATCCATGGTCTGTGCTGCTTTTCTTCAAACAGAACTTTTTTTCCCTCTATTATTTTGCTCCTGATCTCTATGACTACAGAAAGAGAGTGGATTCCTCTGCAAGGGTACAGAGCAATGAAGCTGTGCTTAGGCTTGATGGAATGAAATCACTGGTGAAGGGTTCAGTTCAAGGTGCACCATTGCCACCCACCCTGTGAGGAGATGAGGAGCAGCCCTCTTCTGCTGCCAGCCCAGACTCCAAAGCAGAGAAAATTACACACAGCACAGAAAATGTTTCCTTTGGCAGCAGTTATGAAAATGCCATTCATCCTGTGCACAGCCTGTATGCTCCAGCATAATAAAGAGGGTGATTGAACTGTCTTTTAAGAAGTTTACTGGGTCACATTTCTCCTGGGCCAAGGCCAACACTCCCATTATTCCCCAGTGCTGGGTGCACATTGCACAAATCCTCTACTGGTCTCAACCCTTGTTTCTTACTGATGCTGACAGTGCCTGAGAACAGAAATATGAAGCCTGACATTACTTCTAGTGTCAAACATGCTTCCAGAGGTTGTCTAGGGTACATTAATAAGCCTGCCATCCTTGCTTCCTAGGTGTCCAAATGGCCAAGAGAAGTGGAGCCTGTGCACTTGTATCTGTGTCATCCAGCACACACCACTCTTCACAGGCTTGCAGGAGGATGAGAAGCAAACTAAAATACAGTGTGGGGTAGGATAATGTGAGAGCTTGATTATGCAAGCCATTAAAGTTAATGGCACTAGTCATTTAAGGACAAATTATGCCAGGGACTATGGTTTTGCAGAGAAGTGCACTGACAGTAAATTGTACTTTCCAGCTAGACATTTGTGCAGCTTCCCAAGGCAGTCAGTCCTCCTCTCACCACAATCAAGGAGCTACATTTTCCAAAAAACACTGAATGCTGGGGGCAGGAGCCCGTGCAGGGGCACTGCTGTGTCCTCTCCACAGAGGAGCTCAATGCCTTGAGACAATCACCTGATGCATTCAGGGGTTCTCCTGAAAACTAGCAAAACACAGACATCAGCAGCTGCACAGTCACTGTCTGAGGCTCTCTAGGTCACCAGGAATTGCTAGTAAGCAATTCATCTTTTGCAAAATGAAGCAATTTCTTACAAAAGAAGGAAAACCAGAACAATTAATTTTTTTCCTTCTGCTTAGCTGTACTATTGGATTTCTCATCTGTTTAACCTATAGGTCTTCTAGGGAAGTTATTTTCTGCTTTTATTTAAATGATTCAAACATTATTTTAAGAATAATTTAATATTTTAGTGCTCTGGGTACTAGTACTTAAGCAAATCAAGATCCACATTTCAGCAAGCATTTCCATAAAGTGAAGGCAATAAAGCTCTAGAGAATAGCCTGTGCACCCTGGGAATCAGCAGCAGTCACGCATCCAAAGAAGGGTGGGAGCAAAGAAATGACCATAAACCTGATGATTCATCCACAGAAAATCAGCCTTCCCCTGCACAGCATCCCAGCTGGCTCACTCTGGGCATCGTGGGCAGAGAAGAAATTGCAACACAGCTCCTTCAGGAGGTCTTTGCTGCACACTTGGTTTGGTGATTCTGCAAGGCAGAGTAGCTTCCCCAGTCCAGGTGTGACCACACAAGACCTCAGCTGGCCAGAGAGCTGTCCCTGCATAAGCAGAAGACACCCATGGAAGGTAAAGGCTCCACAAGACACAAAACAAATAGGCACAGAGGTACATTTGCAAAGCCTGCCAAAGAGTTTCACTCCCCACTCCCATTAGACTAATGGGCACAAGAACAAGGAGGTATTCTTTATGCTGCCCAGATCTGGATAATTCTGCCCAGAAGGTCCATCTGTGGCAATTTTAAATCATTTCAGATGTAAAAGCAAATATGGGAAAGTAAGAGGGGAAATAGCAGAAGAAGAAAAGAGGGAAAGAGCCTTTGAATCTCTCCTATTAAAAATGTTAAAAAGTCCAAATAGCTTCATTTCAGACCCAAGACCTAATTTACTGTGTGGTAATAGCACTGTCACTGTATTATCACAAAGAGCCACTTTGTCCCAGTGAAATGTGCCCTTGGAGGCATTACTGAAAAGCCTGCAGGACAGGAGGCTCACTTTCTTGTCTGGAAGAAACTTTCAGCCTGTGAGCCTTTGACTGAGGTAGCTATGCACAAACATAGCAAAATGATGTGCCCTCTTTTGCTGATGCTCTTGCAGGGGCTGTAAACCAGCAGAGCACACACTTAACCAACACCTCCCCTAATGCCAGAGAGGCAAACAAGCAGGGTTTTTCTTTTGCAGGAGGCCATGAGCTGCTGAGAGCTGCAAAGCAGGAGCATTCTGGCAGTGGTGATGGCATCTTTGGAGGGCAGCAAGGTGCCCAGCTCCCACGGGCCAGTGGAAGAGGAGGCTCTGCTCAGCATCCTTCTGCAAAATCCTCTTGGCTCGTGCAGTTTCAGAAGCAAAAAGCCTCCCTTCTGGTCTGCTGCACCAGCAAAGAGCAAATTTGAGCCAGAGATCCCTCCCAAAAGCACCCCAGAGCTGGGAGAGTTCAGCTCCAAGCAGACATCCTTCCAAAGAGATTTAAAACCAGACATTTGTCCAGGCGAGAGGCGGCATGACAGATGCTCCATGGATTTTCTCATTGCTCCGAGTTACATTTTTGAGCCTCACATAAGCTTTCCCTGCTGGGATCTCCACTGAAAACTTGGCTGTGAAGAGGCTGCAGCTGTGTGGGACTGCACTGATGCCTGGCAAAACCCCCAACTCCAGGGCAAGGATGCAAAAACCAGAAGGAAATGTAGATACTGCGTTACAGGCACTTGTGATGTGCCATTTCTCTGCTTCACACTGCAGCAGTTGGGCTCTCTGGTGCTCCCAAAGACCCACCAAACCCTGCCAACATTCTCCTTTTCACCTTGTCCATTGGTACAACCCAACAGTGTTTCTCCAGTGCCATCAGCAGTCGTTCCCAGAAGAAAATCCAAGCCAATTTTGACATGTCTCCCACAAAAGAGGTATTTTTAACCACACTGGGTACACCACAGGCAACACTCATATTTGCACAGGTTTAAATGAGCAGAGTGCAGTTTTCAGTACATGCAGATCAAGCTGTGGTAAAAATGTAAGCTTGTGACACTTGTAGGAAGGAAAGCTGGACTGATAAGTGGTGACTCAGAGAAGCTGGCACTGAGGAGCAAGATGACAGAACATTTAATTAACAAATTAACTTTCTACTCTCTTAAATAATCATTACAGTCCTGCAAACATCCAAGAATACAGCACTCAATTTCTACCTACAAGGCTGCCCCTGACATTTTTCCAAGCCTTACTTCCCAGCTTCCATTAAAAACAAGTTTACCTACTGCATCACCAGGCGTTCTGCTGACAACAACATTCTGCTCTGAGCACTTCTTTGTAGCTGCAGGACGTATTAGCCAATTCCTCTGAGTCACTTTTAGCAGAGTCTCACTCTATCAGCAGCACTGATTGTGTGAGTGTCTGTTTGCTTGGCTGCCCTCCAACCACAACAGCTTTTCTGACTAAATCCCCTGGTCTCTCTCTGAGCAAATAGGAGTCAGGAGGCTTGCAGAAACTCTTCTTCCTATTGGGAGGGGGACTCAGCAAAAAAATTCTTGGAGACCTTTTTCTGAACTGACTTGGAAGAAGGAGAGGAAAATGGACAGGAAAAAGATAGAACCATGTAGGTCACCATAAGAGTCTTAAAACCTTTGCCCCTTTGTGAAAATCTCAACCTTCCAAATTTGGGTGGTGTGTGGAGTTAACTAGAACTGATATTGATTGTTGTAGCACATTTCCAGAAAACACACAACTAAAAGAAGTGGCTAAAGCTACAAAAAGGCATTTTTAGGTGCTAACCTGATCCCCTGAAACACTGGATTAAAAATCTGCCCAGACATGTTGGAATCCTGTTTTCCTTTTTGGTCACTGTCATTTCCCCATTCCTGCACACAGCCCTTGCTTCCCATGCTGGAAAAAAGATTTACCATTAGCAAATGTAAAGGGCTTTTGGAAGAGATTTGGCTCCTGTTTCCCAAGATAAGCCATTTGCAAGGTCAGGCAGGCCCAAACACCCATTTTTCTCTTTGAGCATCTGCTCTCACATCAGTCAGTCCTCAAACACAACGGCCCAAATTTCTCCAGCAGCCACCATTTGGGTAGAATAATGAGTGTCAGTGTTTAACAACCAGATGGGAGCATCAGCTCCAGACACCATTCAGACAGGTCCCCTGGGCTGGGACCCTTCTGCAACTTCTGCAGAAGCAAGTAACCTATTACTTACACAGGGACTGTAGCAGGCATTTAATTGTAATTAACAGTATGCTGAAGGAAAGGCAGTGGTAGCAGGGCCAGGACACAAACGAAAGAGATGCTTTCCCTCCTTCCTGGGAGAGGGAACAAGAACAGAGATCTGCAGTGATTTAAAAGAGCAAACAGCAGCCAGTCCAGGTACCTCAGAGAGCCCTGTTGTAATGGGGAAAAGGTGTCTTGGCCAGGAAAAGCAACCTTAGAAGGAGGAACTTCCCAGAAGGCAGAGCTAACTCCAGGAAGCCCTGATGGACACACAGTAGGCATTACTGGCTGAGAGTCCATGTACAAACCACAAACAGGACAGGACTGCTGGGGAATGCATGTTGAGCTATTTTATTTTCCAGCATCAGTCTCATTACATGGTTATGACAATGGGAAGATGCCAGCAGCTCACATCCCAGGCAGCAGACAAAGAACTTAATGTTACAAATTACTTAAAAGTTTTTTGACCAATCACACAAAACAAAAGCATATTGACAGTAGTTCTATCTAACCACTATAAGCACACATACAAACAATGCAAAAAACTTTTGTAAAAACAATGCTTGCTTATTTTGAATACAACACCTGCTTGTAAGCCTTAAGATACAAGGCACAGTGCTCTATTACTTAGCTTAGAACTTCATAATATCTTGGTATACATACTTTTCTTTAGCTTAGGGAGTTATTCTATCTAAGTGTTAATACACAGACTATTGTTCTATTTGTCTTTACTTTCTATTTCTCTGACTTTTCTGTTGACAAATCTTATGGCTACTGCTTAGCTCTAATCATAGTTCTGCTGTCCCTGAGGCTTGCTTTTTGCAGCTTTCCCAAAACCCTCTGATTTTAAGGATTCCCACAATTTCCCCTCTCGGTTCAACTAAAAAGAAACCTTTGTAACCGTGTCGTTTATTAACTACTTTGCGTTTTATACTTTTAGTAGAATATATTTGTTTATTACTTGCTTAAAGCATCTTTTTTTGCTGGCATTAAGCACTGCTATATTACAACACAGCAATAGGGAACAGAGGAAGCAATCCCGTCTCTCCTGGTTTTCCCCAGGGCACTCTCTCCATCCTCCACATCTCGGTACCCTGCGAGCGCTTCCTCCCCAGAGCTACGGCCTTGCTTACCGCCTTACCGCCAGCAGGGAAACCTGGGCTGTTTATTGTCCCTCTCAGGGAGGGCGATCCCGTATTAGGAAGATTAAGGTCAGCCCGGGAGCGCGTGACGGGATGATCCGCTGCGGGCACGGTGACAGGGACACGGCACACAGGGACACCCGCACGCCCCCGGAGCTGCTGCCGGGTGGATCCCAACTGTTGGAACCCAGGACATTCTTCTGGCTGCCCTGGATGGCTCGAGACCCTGGCAGGGGGCTCAGAGACCTTGGCACGGAGTCAAAGACGCCGGTGCCTTCGATTTTAACCCATGGAGAAAATTACCAGCTTTGTGTGAAGATGTACAAGCCACGAGAGTTTGAGTAGAATGACAGTTAATTTGTCACAGGGTGAGAAGTAGAATTTTGGGGTTTTAGAATGGGGGTTCAGGAGGCAAGATGGAAGGATTTGGGCGTGTCCTGTCCTTCCTCCTGCTTCTTCTTAGCCTCCATCTTTTGCTGTGATGGTGGCACTTTTGGATTGGTTTAGAGTAGAGACAGACTGTCTAACATAGGTGACAGCTATTGGAAAATTATTGTAAATAAAATACACGTAGTTCTTAGTATAAAATGTTGACACTACCCCAAGGCTGGTCAGTGTGCCATGAACCAACCTGCCAGACAGACCTCAGCGGGTCAGGAAAAGAATGTAATAGATAGGAGAAAATAAACAACCTTGGAAACCAGAGCCGAGAAATCTCGACTTCTTCTTCAATTGTGCGGCTGGGAAAAAAGAGACTTTCAAACACCTTGGGGTCATCTTGACCACAGAGACCTCGACACCCAACAGCCCCAGGCTATGAACCACCCACCGATGGCGAATCGCTGCCAACACGCCCCGTCCTCAGCCCTTTCCCAGCAGGACACAACATTTTGGCCAAAATATTCCAGCGTTGCTTTGGCATCCCCTCTGTCCTCCCCGCACCCTGCAATGTGCTCTCCTGTACCTTCTGAACAGCTTGTGAGGCAAGATCCTTTAAAAAATGTTAAAGAAATTACACTGGAAAAGTCATGAATGATTCCAGTGAAGTGTGTCTGGTGGGGGAAATCTTTATTTTCTGAGAACAGCAGCTGTTATTTGGGTCCTAGAGGAACAAGCAACCCTTCTGCTTGTTCCCATTTTGGGAGAGCAGAATCGCAGCTTTTAGATACTATCATTCACCTCATGAAACTAAAGGAAATTTAATTTCATAGTGAATAAGGTAGCTAAACACAGACCATATTTTGAAGTGCAGCAGCACCCACAGAAAAAATCCCAAACACAAAACACCCCAAACCGAAGACTTATTTCTTGTCCAGAATATCACTTTACTGCTGACTCAGGGCAGAAACATCAAGCTATTCTTAACCAGCCTGGTCATAGTCATTTTCTTCAACAGCAAAGCAGAATTTAAGTTTCTGGATGCTCAGCAACTGCAGCTCACAGCATTTTTAGTATTTTGCAAGCAAAGCCAGAGGATTCCCCTTGCACAGTGTCCTGACAAGAGGCCTGACAGTGCAAGAGCTCTGACAGTGCAAGAGCTGCCTGACATGCAAACCAGGCATGCTGCAGGCAGCCAACACAGTGTCCAGGTATCCACAGTGTGAATCCCCTCTATGCTTGTGGTTGTTTTATTTCTTTGATAACTGATGGTACCCACTCTACTTAGATCCACCTCTTGACCATCCCTTCCTCCACTGCCTCCACTCACAGGGGAGACCCCAGCCTGCAGCTCTCGTGCACTCAGGGGATGCAGCAATGATTTTTAGCAACCATTCTCTCTCTCCTGCTCTTGTTTCATGGGTGAGCAGCAGCTTTGAATGCTTGTCTTCCCTTCAGACACTTAATTGCTTGATGTATTGAGAAACTACCTCTTAAAATTACCACACAGCTCTGTATCTCTAGATCTTCATCTCCCAGCACCAAAACCTGTCATGCACAATCAAGCCAAAGGAATCTTTATTTGTGGCATCACAAGGAAAGAAGTAACAACCTTATAAATTAGGAAAACTGCTCATATTGCAGTGGGTTCAGAATGGCTGATACTTTTTGTCTCAGCCTTTCTTCTTTAGAGCTAAACCCACTTTTTCCAGACCTGCCTGCTACTAACTTTCCACCAGTACCTCAAGAGAGGAAATCACTCTGTTCGTTCTCAGAACCCCAGCTTTATCACAGGTTCTGTACCTAACAGCGAGAAAACAACCCTTAGTGTGGTTTTGGAATCAGTGCAAATGGAGTTAATATTTACATAAGAAAACCTCATTAAGCAAATCTTTATGTCTAGAAATCCTACCTCCCATCTCAGCTAGCAAAGCCAGCTAGAATGACCAGAATGATGGTGCACAACAGCTGGTGTTTGGTGCACAAAACAGCCCCTCCACTCCTAAACCACTGCCGTTGCTGAGGGCTGTGATAAGATCCTGGGTATGCCAAGTATCTGCTTAGCACCAATCTCAAGGTCAGATTTTCTTCTAAGATCCACCTCCTGCAGAAAATGATGAGTTCACTCTACCAAAGGTAACTTGAAATCCAATCATCTTCACTACACAGAGAAAGGCAGGGGTGTCAAGTGAGAAAAAGGAATGGAGCCCCCTTGGAGAGAACCACAGCGACCGCTGAAATATTAATGAAGCTCTTTATTTGAGAGAGTCTAAAAAGGACTTTGAATAATGCATTGCAAGCAACGGTACATCAGCACTGGCTTTTTTATCCGAGAGGCAGCTGGCATTTTAAAAATAGACAACTTTCTACTTGATGGGGGTAGCTCACCAGCAGAGGAAATTATCCAGAAATGCACCATCGTTTAAAAGAACAAAGCAGACAAACAAGCAGAGCACAAAGAAAGTTCATTAGTACAAATGCTCTGAAGCAGTCCTCTTTTCTCAGAACAGACTTGCCCACCATGAACTCAACTTCACTATTGTTGGGTATCTCAACATATTTTGTCCCTTAATGTCACCAGAAAAATCTCTTTAAGCTACTCCACAACATGCATGGTCTGGCAAAGATCTAATGATTTGCACTTGCAAACAAAAGAGATGCTCTGTCCCACCCAGGCAACTCACGAATTTCTGAAACTTACATTTAAAAACAGGATCATTAGTGATACTGGCTTTTTAATTCAATGGAAGAAAAGGAAGTGGAAAAAAATGGAATTTTGATAGGAATGGAAAGTAAGACCCTTGAAGCTTGCTCTCCTGCACAGCTGACTGGGCATGTGGAACCCCTTGGCCTTAGGATTGTACTGAAGACCCCAGTCCCACTGCACAAACACTTTCAGCACATGGAACTGACACGTGGGGCGCAGCCAGTGAAGTGCTTGGCTTGTTGGGGGGTTCAGTGTTCACACTCATTAACAGCAGTGTGACTGATGACAAAGATGTTGCTGTAGCTGGCTTTGTAACAAGTCCCCCAGAAGGTGATGTAAGTTCTTCTAGCCAGAGATGTTTCCTAAGTACCCTTGATATGCACTCCTTTTTCCTGCACAAAAAACTTTAAAATATAGTCTCACAGGCATATCCAGAGGTGTGGGGCTGGATTCAAGGCACAGGTGTCCTTGTAGTGACAATGTTCATGGCCAATGCCATTGGCACCGTTGATTTGTTGGTGAAAACTCTGTGAATCTTGATGCCACCAAGAGGGACAATGTGGCAAAGCTGTTTGGGAAAGGGAATGATGGGAGTTTTGCACCCACATGACTGGAAATTTCCCTCCCTGCCCTCAGTGCCACGCTGCCTCCCCTCCCACCAGCCCCTCTGGTTCTGCTGCAGAGACTAAACTGCAGATGAAGGGGGGTTATGCCAGGATAGCAAGTTGAAAAGAAGCACAGGGACGTGTTCCCCTACCCATTTCCCAGGGTTCTTCTATCCCAACACAACCCCTGAGCTGCACAGATCTCACAAACTATCCTGCTCCCACACCATTTTCCCTTTGCCTCACCCCACCAAAGAGTGGGGTCAGTGGGGCAGCAGCTCCTCACCCTGAGGCACAGGGAGCAGAGAGGGGCATGAACAGGCCCCACAGTGAAGCACCAAACCCAGTGATACAGAAGTGAAATGTCCCAGAAAGCAATGAACAGGGCCATAAAACAGAATGCCTTGCCAGCCTTATCTCCTCTTTCACCTTCCTGATTTATTCTGCCTAGCCACTTACTTACTGTACTGGCCAACAATTGACTGGTTGGTTGCCTCAATTACCTGTTTCCCTTTGCCCTTCTCCATTAACTTCTGCCTTCCTTCTCCATGCATTCCCCTTCTCTCTTTCTGTTAGCCCACCCTTTCTGCTTTGGCATCTTTGCACAACCACATTTCACAGAGCTAGAAACAGCAGCCATCAGCACCAACACCCACACTCACTCCTGGCAAGTGAAGCTGCCTGAGGGAAGAAAAGCCCAAAGGAAAAACAGAAGGAATTCCTACCCCAAAGGCATTATTACATGCTATTATGGCCTTAGAGAAACTCTGGCAATGGCATTAGGGGTTGAGGGGCAGGGATCCCTGATGCAGCCTTGCTCTGGGGTAAGCAAGGGGCTGCTGTCCCACCAGAGCCACCTGGCACCCCGAGGCCAGCAGCATTCACTGCCTGCTGCTGGAGGAGAACACAGCAGCACACAAGGCAGCCCTGGGCTCCACTGGTTTTCAAAATGAGCTTTGCCTTGCCTGGGCACAGGGGGAGACACCACTAAAACTCAGTGTGAGCTACAGCACAGGCAGCCTGCCCCCAGCAGCACCCCTGGGGAATACCTGGGTGCTGCTGCGAGAGAGAGTACAGTGAGTGAGAGCTCATCTCTGCACAGGAGACCGTGCTGTCTGGGGGGGTTAGTTGTGAAGGACATGACAGGAGAGGCACCAGCATGCACAGAGATGTCAGGGGTGCAGCCCAGTTTGCTCTCCTGACATCTCTGTGTGTGCTGGTGCCTCAGCTGATGCCATTCCCCCTGCATCAGCTCGCAATGCACCAAGGTGTATGCTTCTGCACCTCACTTCATACTTTTATTTTCCATTTTTCACCTCTCCTCACTCCTTCCCCTCCCTTTTTTAAATGCAATGAAGCCTTTTCTCCCTTTTTTTTTTTTCTTCTCTCCCCTGCACACTGCTGAATGTAGGAAAAAAACAAACCAACACAGCTGAAGGGCACAGCAGGAGGGTGTGCAGGGTGTGCAATGCTGCTCAGGGCACAGGTGCTGATGGGGGCAGGGCAGTCTGCCACACTGAGCACTCACAGTAAATAACTGCAGCCTCATTGGAAGGGCATTAAAATCCCAGATACAGCTGGCACAAGATGGATTTAGTGTGGTTGTGCTACTCAGCACTGGTGTAAACCCTCCATGCCCTGCAGCTGAATCCCCTGCCACTGCAGTGCAGCTGCCCCCTCTCTTGTTTTAGCAGTTCCCAAGAGGCAGATCCCTCCCAAAACGCTGAACAAGGACAAAAGCACAAGGAAAACAGCCTTCAAGTGAGGGTTTGGATCCCCAGACTGTACCACAGCCTAAAAGTCCCACATCTGGACTTCTGACAAGCTGGGCAGAGCTTCAAATAGAGGGAGCCCTCAAAGGGGGAGACAAGTTTTTCTGAACCAACCCAAAAACATGTGGTAAACCTTTAAACTGGGGGGAGGAGGGAGGGAATAACAAAGAGAGAGAGAGATGATTTCATCACTTTTTAAAGAAAGGAAAAGGGGAAGTGCAAGAGCTCATGGTGTTTTGGATGAGGCATTCCCTGTGGAGCAGGTCATAAAATCAGAGGGAACCTGCTGGTTAGCCAGAGAGAAGTATTGAAAATGGGATAACTGCTTCTGCTAGAAGCATCAGAAGCAGAGTGAACTCTGAACTTTGGGATTACATCCAGCATGTTCAGTATTATTCCTGATGTTAATATTTAAGTTAGATATATACAAAAATACCATTTTATCATTAAGTGTTTCAAGACAACCTGTTCACCATTTGTCTTCTACTCCTAAAGCTGGGAGCCTCAAAAGTGCAACCCAGGTGTGCTGTAGAAACACTGGCAGGTGTGTCAGGAGCAAAGACATGTAAAACTTCAGTACTGGGATATTTGTGAGCAACTATGTCCCTTCATAAAGGGAGTTTCAAAACAAACAATGCTAGAGTTTTCCTTTGTTCAAATACCTACGTCATCAGATTAAGTTACCTAAATTCTTCCAACTTTTCTGTATGAATAATCTTTCACATATTGTTTGATGTAACAGAAAGCATAATAAAATCTTCTGTCTCTACAGGCCTCCTCACCTTCTCTGACCAATATGAAATATGTAATGTGAAAATTCACATCTTCCTACAACAGGAACCAAGTACAAACACTTACATTTTACAGTCCTCCTGTGGTTTTCTTCCAGTTTCAAAGTCAGGTAAAAAACTGATGGTTCATTGTAACAGTGAGGGACAGTGAGTGTCCCCTTGTCAGGGACAAGGCCAGCAATGGATAGTGTTATGACAAGGATATTCTCCTTCCTAAGGAGGTGATGAACTGCCTTTTCCTCTAGCAGTGCCTGCCAAACCCATACAAAAGGAACCTCCCAATTTCTATCTGTCTGCAAGATTGATTTATCAGGTCAAAGTATTATGATAAAGATCTTTTTGCCTGTTACTTGTTATATACTCACAGATCTTTGAAAAGGAGAGAAAGGTTCCACATTTAAACTCTGGTGTGAAGTTTTGGGAGGGATGTGGCAGTTAACTTTGGAATCTGACTAAGTCCTACAGCCTTTACATCATTTCTTTGGTAACTTGTCATGTCCATCAAGAAGAAATTTTATATACAGCAGCCTGTGTTATAGAAATTTTATATACAGCAGCCAAACTAGTCTATGGAATAACAGGGGAAGCATCTTCCTCACCATCAGCTCCTGATCTCCCCACTGCAACAAGGGGGGAAAGAGCAGTGTCCTCCTGCTATAGAGAGACCTGACCTGGACCAGAGCCATTTGTTAGTGGCTTTCCACCCCCTCCTTTCTCATCAAGCCACTAACAAATTAATGAGCTATTTCTCAAGAGCAGAGCTTAAGGGAGGGAAGTGCAAGGGAGAGTTATCATTAAATACTTTGATCCCTTCAGCAGCTTGTGTACAAAAGCAGGTGCTCCCTCCTTTGCTGTTCTCCAGAAGGAATGCCAGGGGACTCCACTCCAGAGCTAACAGGGAACAGGAGAAGCAGGGAATACCCAGCTGCCACCTCCATCAAGGGTAAATGCATTTGACCATTCTGCACAGCCACATATTCCATGTCTCCTGGAGAAAGTGGGGATAAACTTACCTTTCCTTCACTTGAGTGACCAGCCATGTGTTTCTAGTTCTGTCTCCACACACAAGACTGTTGGTGAAAAAGCTTTTAAGTGAATACAGAATCTGATTTTACCCTAAACCCAAGCAAGTTTGTGTACATGGGCCAGGGGGAGAGGAGGAATTGTCACCACCTTACTTGGTTTCCTCTTCTCTCCCAAGGTGTTTCAGAGGCATTCCTCATGGCTTTTTCCCTGACACATTGCCAACATTTTCTGCTTATGCTCAAAAGACACACGTCAAGACAGCAGGAACCACAGTCAACACAGTGATGTAGCACTAGGAAAGTGCAAAATTCATAAGGCAAGTTGTGAGACAAATCCTTCCAGGCCAGGCTGACACTAAGGGTCTTCCCCTTGCTCAGCTGCCCAAGGATAAGGGCATATCCTGACAGGACTGCCTTAGGTTGTCTTCCACATCATTCTCTGAGCAGTTGTAATGTGTTTTATCCACTACAGGTTATTATTCTGCTGGTGAGAATAGAAGGCAGAGGGTGGTGAGGCACTGGAACTTTGCCCAGAGAAACTGTGGCTGCCTCAGTCCTGGAAGAGTCCAAGGCCAGGCTGGGTGGGGTTTTGAGCAACCTGGTCTAGCAGGTGGCATCCCTGTCCTTGTCAAGGAATTGGAAGCAGAGGATCTTTCAGGTTCCTTCCAACCCAAACCATTCTGTGGTTCTATGATTGCATCATCCCCGGACTGACACGAGCTCTGGTTGCCTTATACAAAGCAAGCACTGCTTAGCCTCTGTCCATGCAGGGGAAGGAAAAGGGTTTAAATGTCAGAAGCAAATGAAATGTTATCTTCTAAACTGAAAGGTTATAGGACAGCAACAACAACAACAAAAAAAAACCAAAACCAAACCAAAAAAACCCCAATCCCCCCACCAAAAAAAAAAAAACCAAACAAACAACCCACAAAGTAATGAATTTCCCATGACTGATAGTGAATTTTTCAGTAAGAAGTTTCTCACATTTTTATTCATGTTCTGTCTTAGTGTCAAGAGAAGACAGGGACGAATATATACTCCAAGAGTACTCTGAAAGGCCTGGTGTGCCAAATCTTAATCACGTGGCCATGTCTGGGATCTCCTGGCCTTTTCCTGCTGGCACCTGGACAAACATCCAATATAATACAGTACAGAAAGCAAAGGTGGCTGTGGCTAAGCCTTGGCCACCTCAGCAGAATCAAAGTTTGGCCTGCACAGGCTGTGTTTAAGATCACAGCTTTCTTCATTCATGCTTTCTCCCTGCCCCCTCGGAGATGTGCCCACTGCTAGAGATGAAAACCAGGTCGAAGCACAGGGGATGCTGCCAGCCCAGCACTAGGAAGAAACTTTCCCAGAACATGAGCTCTGCAAGGCAGCCACTTTCTGACACATCCCCCTCTCCTCTTTGGCCCTTTGCCTAGCATGGTACTCAAGTATTTTAGTGCCAGAGCAAGCTAGAGGGGGAAATACTGGTCAAACCATCTGTAATTAATTCTGGTTTTCTTCCTGCAGTTTTGCATTGGTTACTCCATTTTCAGGCCATTCTGTGGTAGAGCACACATGGAAGCAAGATTACATCATGGACCTGGCTGCTCTCTTCTGTGTATTTTCTCTCACAGAGTACATTTGATTACAGGTTAAGCAAAAAACCCCAAACAAACAAACAAACAAAACAAACAAACAAAAAACAAACCCAAAAACCCTAAAAAAACCAAACTAGCAAGCACAGTGATTTTATCCAAGAAGAATTTCAACATTATTGATCTAGCCCAACATGAACTTGATTTTCACATATGCCAAGACTTCAAATAGAGAATACCAAAAATCGGATCTCTGCAATTCCAGTGCCAGCTGTGCTTCCTCCTGGGAAGCATTCATGATGCAATCCAAAACACATATGTAGATAACACTGGCTCCTACCCCTGTGATCCTTCCTGTCCTCACTAGCATGGGCCATCTGTCACTGCTTAGCAGGCAGCCCCACCAGACACTTGATTGGTACGACTTGCATGAAAAGTATGAAATAAACTGCCAGGAGAAATGGCATTAAGAAGTCTTTCCCAAGCAATTTACCATTTGAAAAGTGTAATTTAAACTGCACCACATAAGGTGATAAAAGAAAACAAAGCATGAACTAAGCCACAGAGCAATCTCTGTCCCTACATGATACCCACTCAGGGGGAAGGAGAAGTGGGAAACAGAAATCATGCTGTGGCTAACCTAAAAATTCTCTCTGCCTAAAAGCAGCATGGTCCAGGAATGCCAGAGAAATTAATTACCTTCTGCTGAGTCCCTGCTGAGCCCTTTGCCCTCTTGTTCACCAAGCCATAGGAGAGGGTAAGAACAAAACAGTGACTGCTTTAAGCCATTCTGCTCTGCTCAGCCTGACCAGCTGGGAAGTAGCCACTACAAGGGATTTTAGATAGAACTGCACAGGGCCATCAGAAGAAAACCAGCCTGTCATTCACCCACTCAGATTCAAGATGCATACTGGGATGAATGATCACATCTTTCCATGAGCTGTCACTGCCTACACCCACCAAACACCAAAATACACCTTAATCCAGGCTAGTGAAAAGCCTTAATTTAACTCTGACACAAAACCAGGAGCAGCCGGCATTAATTTCTTCCAGAAAGCAATCACTGGGGTGTGGGAGAAAGCACAAGCACAAGCTACAGAATAGGCTCTCAGCATGAACTAACTTCCCTCTACTTGAAGAAATCCCCAAATTAAAAGTTTCCTCCAAGCAGTAAGTTACCTGATATCCTTTTCCTTATAACATGTTCTAGCCTTAAATGACAGCTTGGGAAGCCCCACTGTCCTTCCCAGGACAGCCTCTGCCCCTGCAGGTGCTAGTGCTCCCTCCCTGTGCTAAAGCAGAGTCCTGAGAGCTGCATCCCCACAGAGAGTGTTCTTTTTAGCTGCCTGATTATAATTTATCAAACAAAACTGCTAATAACTCTTTGCAGTTGTCATAATATCCACTGCAAGAGTAAACTAGAGAGAAACCCTTCTTAAGCCAGTAAGTCAGTCCAGTTCCTGGAAGCACTTGACAATCCCACTCACAAGACCTGGCAGAATCCACAAATGACAAAATTCTGGTCTTTAACCAGAACTCCACATTAGCAAAACCTTCCTCTGTGTCTTCATGTCCGCAGCACGGTGAAAGCAAACAAACCACCTTGTTCTGGAGGTCACCACTTAAACCTGATCCTGCTTGCCACACTTGGAACACACCATGGAGACAACAGATCCCTGGCACTCAGCACAAAGAGGATGAGGACATTCTTGAGCAGGTACACCAAGTCTCCTCTCCATGGGGAAGTGTGTCAACACACTTGTACCCCAGTCAAATGATCTTCCTAAATAAAGGTGGATTTCCATCTACAGAAATGTGCAGCTCTTTCCCTGACGAAAAACTATTCCACCCCTATGCCCTGCATGACAGGAATTTATTTTTCTCCCACAAAAGGGCTTGCCTGATCTGTGAAGTCAGGAAAGTCGCATGGATCATTCCCAGCTGTGGAAGCCCACTCACCCTGGCGTTGCTCTCGTGCACCAGCAGCTCCACTCCCTCTCCCAAAGTACTGGGCAGCCTGAAAGGTTTGTTCAGAGCATTGTCTGTGCAGCTTCAGAATAAAGAAGCATCATGGTGTATCAATTTCATAGCTCAGGTACAGCCAGCTACTCCATCATAATCTGTCTTCACAAGCAGAATTCATTAGACTTCTCAGAAGCATTCCCATACTCTACAAGCAACATCAGGTAACCCTAATTATTATTTCAGCTTTCTACTCCTGCAATTGAAGTAAGATGTCAAAGTGAATGCTACAACATAATAATTATTACAGTTAGGGACTTAAGATAACTAACTCACAGCTGTGCCACATCCTAGACATATTGCCTGACTTGCACCAGTGGCTCTGTCTTATCAAATGGACATGCTAAGTAGTATTTTTTAGGTATTACCACTGATAAATAAATCCAAAGGTTTAGTGTTGCTCTAAGTAATTACACAATGCTTCTTAAGAATAGAGAAAATATACAGCTATCAATGTTGTAAAAAATCCCATCTTATCAACACACAGGGTGCAGCCAGGGTCCAGTTTTTTCCGAATTTAATCCAAATAACATGTATTCTGCCACGCCCTCTGATGCCAGCCACAGTACTCAGCATTTATTCATTCACCAGCTGACTCGTGTGGTCTCACACTACTCCATCTCATCAACACAGAGATAAGCCTTTTGTTCTTGTATTATTTTATTTTAGGCTTTGTTTTCATAAAAGCTGCTAAATTTTAAACACAATTTTACTTCTTTCAGGGTCCATCAAAACTTCAGTGGGACCACCACACCAGAGGATCACATATCTTTTTGTAAAATGATGCTGTGCTGCAAAATCACAGGGTAACCAAAGCAAGTCTAGAGACCAGAGGCAGAATTTAACTTGACAGAGGAAGGGGAAAAAAGTTTATCCTGCTGAGATATCCAGCACACAAATGAATGAAAACCCTCCCAACCACATGTCTATGGGAATGCTGAGGAATCCAAGCCAAGGTAACTGCTTCACTGAACATGAATATTAAGCACAGTTTCAAAAACCATTGCCTGACTGCATAAGACAGTTTGGTCATGTTTGTTTCCCAGTGAATTTAAGAGCAAGATGATGATGTAAGACATTTTACACCTTTCATATGGACCAAGCTGAATCCACCCACATGTGCTCATCAACCAGAGCTGACATAATTCTTCTTGAAATGTCTTTCTATTTCATATTCTTTTGTTACCAGTATGCACTAACATATGATGTAGAGCAAATATGCTTCCAGAAGGGAAATTTTAGTGCCACACAGACTTGGGCTCGGGGCACAACTGATAATCTGGTTAATGGTACCAGAAGAAAAACTGGGTAATTGCTCCTCACTGATGAGGTGGCTCTTATTCTTATATCATTAATAAATTGATTGATTGCCTAAGAGCTAAGACTTAACAAGAAATTCTTCTCTATATCCTTCAGATTTAGAGGTCCTCAATCTTAAATATTTTTCACATTCAATAGTGCTGAAAAAAATAGAAATTAATTTTGGTCTAACACCTGTTATGACACTGGAAATTAAGTGAAATTAAGGGAAGAAATCAATTAAGTGATTTTGGTTCAGTAATATTCTTTATCATTTGGGGATTGCATTGCTCTAGGAAACAACCAAGCTCCTAGCTTTAATACTGGATATTCTTCATGGCACAGGGATTAATCCTGTCTGGTCCCCCAGCAATTTGAGGTCAGTGAGCAGGAGGGAAAGGAACACATTAAATCTGATACTTCTGTTAAAAAATAGCTATGGTGCAGCATGCTCAGGTTTCTGTACAACAGGGACCAAGTTTATTTTGTGTTAAAGAGTATTACATGCATATCATGCCAGCTCACAGAAACTGAGGCAACTTTTCCATATCATTCTGATAATTCCATGAGCCAAAAATTCTCTCTACCACAGACATACCTATTTTGAGTAGAACCATCTTGTCACAAAGCAACTAGCTGTTGCCTACAAAACACAAAAGTCCTGGGAGTGGGAGGTTTTATTTTTGTTGCTGGTTTCTGTTGAAAATTACACAAGTGCTGGATGAAATACTGTTTATTACCACACTGGCTGGACCAGCACATCTCCTGCAGTTTGTAATTTCACTGGTGAGTACAGAGGGAGAGCCCACTCCACACCTGCCTGGCAGTGCTCTTGTGCTGGCCAGGAGGCTGCTGGCTGTCCCCTGGCTGTGGCAGGGACTACCTTGGATGGGACAAGGACCAGTGGCCCTGTCTTGCACGTCTCTCTGGTGAGAATGCCAGTAAACACAGCTGAGGGTGGCTGAAGTCAGTGCTGAGCAGGCACAGAGGGCACTGAGCTGCCCTCTCCATGCTGGGAGGATGCCCAGTGAAAGCATCACTTTGAAGTTGGAGACCAATAGGGGAAGGTTTAAAAAGTAGTGTATTTTTTCCATAAGGAACTATTTATCTATAAGGCCATGGGCAAAACCAGCAGTTGCCCCATCCTGCCAGTGAGAGTTTTGCACAAGTGCTCCGAAAGCTGCACAGACATCCTGCACATATTCAGTAACTGCAGCAAGGTCACACTGCCTCCTAAAAAGGCTGTTCTGTGTCCCCAGTCCTACCTGCCACGACAGAAATAAACCTGTAAGGTCATCTCTGTGAACTACATTTTTTTTCTTTTTAAGTGGTGTGACCTTCTGTTGGAAAATCCTGATTCAATCTCTTTGCATCAGCTCCTGTTTTGTGAGAACAGGAAGCAAGGAATATACTGAGGGCTGGCTTGTGTGTTCCAGGAAATAATAGGGAAACATTCCTGAAAGTCAGCTTTCTAACATCTTGAGGTCCTGGTTCTTTCTTCAGGAGGTTTTAGATCTTGCATAGAAAAAAACCAAACCCCTGAAGACTGCAGGTGGTGCACAGATGGCCTATAGGTTATCCAGGGACAAGAGAGATCAATTTAAGCCTCTAGATTATTTGAACCCACACAATTTAACTCATCAGTTTTCCTGAAGTATACTGAAAAGAGGAACTCAGTTCCAGGTGACACTCAAGCTGACCTCAACATTACAAGCAACTGCACACTGGATCAGCTTTAACTGACTCAAAGATTCAGCTATACAAAAAAGGAGCTCTAGCATAGCATCAATGACTTGAAAGCAGAGGAAATTTGAAAAAAAAAAAAATCTCAAAAACATGCAGTAATATCAGCTGCTGGTTTCCTCTAAGACATCATTTAGCAGGTAAATTGAATCATGCTCTGTCTGCAATCAGTGCACACCACAGAGCAATAAATGCTACATCCAGCACAGGGCAGCTGCACCAGTGAAAATGAACCCAGCCATAAGATGCAGCCATCAGGGAGAGCATCAGGGTACTGAGGGTAACCTACCTGTATTTGTTTCCTTTCTTTGTTTTCAAAGGGAAACAGACATGCACTTAATTATGTTCCCATTCCAAGCCTAATTAGAGCCAGTTAGATGTTAAGTACTATTGAAGTGAAACAGGAGGATTGAGTTTCTATCTGCTCTGTTAATGCATACCTGGAAAGTGTCTCCTATCTTAACCTGTTCTCCCAAGAATGAAGGGCACAACTTGTGTGACACATTTCTGCTGTGCTGACTGTCTTTAGATGCAGGGGTGGCCACAGCTAGTTATAATAAAAATGTTTTGGGCAGGAGACTATTCGGGAAGACAACAAAAATCATGGATTCTCCATTGCAGGAGATCTGCAGCAATCCTCCTTCTCAAATAGCTTTTGGAATTGACTTGGATGTGTTTCCATAATCTGTTTACAATGTCCTCCACCTTTTCTTTGGTTGAGGTCACAGCAAGTATCTCGACAGTCCAAGCAAGCTGCACACTGCCATGCACCTTTGTATTATCTCCAAGCATGGACAAAACCCCAGTCCAGGTGGATATCCTTGCAGGCTACATGGGCCTGCAGACCCCAGGTCCCCATCTCTGCCACAGACTTTCACCTGTGGCTGGGCTCCAAGCCCCAGACACAACTTTGAAGCCTTAGTGCTGCTCAGCTGGACTGATGCAACACATGCCACATGACAACACCTGTGATGCCACAAATTGGCCTCAGTTTCAAGTCCAGATACAAAAAAATAAAAAATAACTTCAGTGCTACCTGGCATATTCAGGAAATTCTCATTTATTTGAAAAATTCATATATTTTTTTTAGAATTTCCCAAATCACTAAGTTTATATCATTGAGAAGACTACCTCCATCAAAAATGTCAGGTTTTGATACAGCTCCCATTCACTTTCAGAAACATACAAAATGAGCAATTTTTCATATTCTTTTGCCAAAAAATGCTAAAAGGAATTCTCCAAACACTTCAAAGTTGCTTCCAGATGGAGGCCTACCCATGAGAAACTCCATCCAAATAACAAATGTTTTTAAAACTTATCAAATGACTAAATCAGCATGGCCTAGCTGAATCCTCAGTTGCAGGAGATGTACTCAGGTCCTTCCAGTAAGAGTTTCCTGTGTGCTGAGTTGCAGATGTGCTTTGCTGGTGGCATTCAGTGCAATTTGCTGTTCCTGTTGCTGCATTCTCTGAAGCAGTGCCTGTAATCTGGCCAGGAACAAGATCCTGAGGAACTTGTCAGCTTCCCTGGCAGCTTCAATCCTGTGGCAGCAGCAGGTCTGAGCTGATCATTTCTGTCCAGAGGCATTAAGGCACTGAGTGGTTATGTGGGTCAGACACCAGGGGCTTCCTTCTCTTCCCAGTTTAAGGGAAATGTAAGTGCTGCTCTTCCTATTATTTTTACAGGGTTTCACTCTCTTTTCTCCTCTCTGACTTCTCTGCAGAACCTTACAAGCATGCCAACCTTCTCCTTAGCTCTGCTCCCAGGATCCAGAGGCTTCTGCAGATTAAGTCCATCACATCATTATTCACCCCATCACATTCTCCTAGCAATTAAACTCTTTAAAAAGATCCTTTTTGAATATAATAACAAAAAAAAACCATTTCAGTTTGATCCATCCAAATCCACATTCAGCCCAAACCAAATCCAACCTTTCCTCAAAGCTCTCAGCAAATATCTTCCAATAATAAACGATAGCAAGACAAAATTTCAAACTTCTGCTCAGCCCAGGCTGTTGGTGAATGTGGTGAATCCTGCCTGGCTTTTGGGAGAGGGTCACTGCCAGCATCACACAGTGACCAGCCACCAGCTGAACTCAGCACAGCAATTCAGGGAGATGGGAAAGGCAAGAAACAGAGAGGGAAGGGGGGCTGCTTGCTTCTTGTAAAGATTTTAGTACTGTCCCCTGAAACACAGAGATGAAAAAAGAACATCTGGAAAACATCTTGCAAAACACTACGTGGCAATTACAGCAAAATTAGCATTAGCAAAATTAACTTCCACTCTTTCATTACAGTAGCTCCTAAAAATCCTGTGTCCTCCTCCCAGAGCTCAAAGAACAGCTCAGCTATGAAGTAATGATAATCCAGTAAGACACAAGTGTGCCATGCTTCAGAGTCCCTTTAGTGCAAGGGAAATTCAAATGCTTCCCTCTCCTAACCCAGCACTGTGATAGAGACAGAACATTTCAACCATCTGCCCACCACGAGAGAGAGCTAAGATGGAAAGAAGCCTGCTCTGCCCATGTGAAGGATCTCTTCTCTGAGAGATTATTAAAAGCTAATTAATAGAAATGAGCCTAAAGAAGTAACATCATGCAAATAAAAATGGCTGTACAATATCTGTCATCTGCTCCCCACAGTCACTTCTGAGTCCTGCATTTTATTCTAAACATTCAGTCACTGAGGTTTGCAAGGCACTGAGATCAACAGAGCTGAAAAGTGCAGATTTGGTGGCTGCAGAAGGGACTCAGAGCTACGGCAAAGCCAGCATCTCTGTAACAAGGCACTGGGCTTAAACAGCATGTGAAAGATTGAAGGAGATGTTTCTGCAAGCTCACATGCACAAAGAGCCTTTCCAGATATTCATCTATTAACTCACTGGCACGTAAATTTGTAGGACAGTTGCAACAACAGAAGAAATGATGATAAAAATCCAGAAATGGAGACAACTAACAGTACAGGTAACCTAATTTCCCTCCCTGACAGCACGGGGAATTGATAAATAGTCAGAGAATCAGAGATAAAATCAGATTATTGGATCCATTTTAAATTCCCTTGGTTTACCTACGATAATTGCCTCCGTTTCCTTGACAAGCAAGGCTGGAACGAAGCAGCATCCAAGGACTCTACTGCTGTTTTCCTGGAAAAGTGCTAACAAGGCCTCCCCAGCACCTTTCCCTAGGATTTATATTTACCCTGTTTAGCACACAACAGGTTGCTCAGAGCACGAGGGAACACTAAACAGCCAAATGTTTACTACACATACAGTGGCACTCCCCCACAGCCTCCTGCCCTTCCTTGTGAAAAACAAGGGCTCCTGCCACTGCTTGGTTATGAATGCATCCTGTGCCTTCCCAAACAGAACTGAAACAACTTCCAAGTCACCCACTATCCCCCTTCACCAGTTCAAACTGACCCATTAATGTGAAAATGTCACCATCCTCGAACTACAGAACTGTCCTGATGCAGACTCCAAGGTCAAGGGGTCACACTTGCTGAGATGCAAGCACAGCTCCACAAACAGAAAAGAAGGAGTATTTAGCCAACAGCAAAGTCAATTATTCCATTAAATGAGGTGTAAAATGCTAATTTGTACCAAAACCACACAATTTTCAGAACATGAAAAATCCCAGTCAAAACCTCACTAAACTAAGCCAAGCTGTGTACACATCCCAAGAAGGAATTTACAAAGCTGACTCTGGAGTTATGGTTTCAAACACCATCTAGCCTTTTTTTGTTGTTGTTTTTAAAAATCCAGTTATTTATTTAGCCAACAAAATTCACCTTGGGCTATGCTTACTAGAAAACACCATTATCTTTAATCTTTCATGTATATCATTATGAGAACAGAACAGGAAACAACTGACTTAAGGAGGCAACTGCATGAGTGCCTGAGCAATGGAGCACTTCAAATCTGTCATGATAGGGGGATATGTGCATTTTTGAGAGCTTGGGGTTTTTTTGGGATTTCAGGTAACTACATAGGAGTAATAACACTTCTTTCTAAAAGTATAGCAATGTTGACTTTGCAGTCAAATGGAACTACGAAGAGATTGAGCAATCTAAGCCACATGGGAAAGCTAAAAATTTCCCAAAATATTTCCTCTAAAACCATCTGCTAACATGTATTTTAAAAGAATTAAAAGAAAAGAAATACAGGCATGGTAAGAGGTATTAAAAAGACCAGAAACATGCAGGAACCAATGCAGAAGCACTGGAAAGAAGATTTGGGGAGAAAAACAGTTATTTCAGCAACCCAGCTGGACACTTACAGGGGAGATGACTAATGCCACTAGTAACTCAAAGGGACACACAAATTTAATCCCACATTATAATGCAGAGCTCAGATGGCTGCATTTGAAGATGGGTCAGGAGTTGAGCCATAAATCTGTGTTCCCAAGCAGGCTGCCACACTCACTCTTTGTCTCAGTCATTTCCTGGAAAACAGCTCTGTGAGCCCCTGGAATGGCAGGGAAATGCCCCCTCCAGCCTCCTGCCACAGCAGGAGCTGCCTGTGCCACAGCAGAGCCAATCCCAGCACCCACGAGTGACCCCCTTCTGGTGGAATTCTGAGATGATGAAAATGGGGGGGCACTTTCAATCACGCACCAGGACTTCCCACACCTCCCATGCCAGAGGGGCACTGAGCCCATCACCCTTCATGGGGCCATCTCCAGACTCTCTGAGCTCCACTCCAGTGACACCACATTCCCAGAGGAACTGGCTAAAAGAAGAGGAACCATATGAAAACACACAATTTCCACCTTTTTTAAAATCCCAGCCCTGCTTTGGCCTCACAGCCAAGCAACACTTACCTGCCCCACCTCTCTCCTGCCACCTGCCAACTTCCAAGGGGTCACACCAGGAGGCACAGGTCTATTTCCAAAGCAATAAAAACTCAGAAAAACAAAACTACCACTATGTATGAGTAGGTACCTTAGCTCTGATTTTGTCACATAGCCAAAGACACGCCAAGTTCTAAGAACCTAATGTAGTCCCCAAAAACTTTGGAAGATGCTCTTCAGATCAGTGACCCACCTTGGAACATTACCTAAATGGAAACTCTACTTACATGCTTTTTTACATCAACTGACAGCAAGAAAACCCAATTCCAGCAGGACAGCACACACAAAGAACTCATTTGAGTACCAAGTGTCTCACAGGGCCTGGGATCAGAAAGGAATCACTTTGCTAGGGTGCCTATTTGGGGCAACAACAAGCCTTGCATGGAAGGCAGAACCCATTTTCCTCAGCCATATAACTTTAAGGACAAGTGCATGCCCCCTTAAAGCTCCCTCCCAAAACACATTGAGGCAGGCAGTTAATTTGGTAACAAAATATATTTAGAAGGCTACAGTGAAATATTAATTATACACATGTTTTAAGACCAAAGGTTACTTAAGTACTAGACAAATACAAGGTACTGATGGGTGCTTTAAGGTTTCTCTCTCCTATAAAAAATTCACTTAGAATTCTAATCCAAAATTCATTTTCTCTTAAAAACAAGACAGGCTCTAACTCGGATTTCTATGCAAGCAATTTATGATACCCAAAAGGAAAAAATAAAAATAGCTAACAGCCAAGCAGAGCTTTTATCACCTTTTTTTTAATCTGCTAGTTCCAAACCAGATGTATTCAGTATAGAATTCTGATTAGGAAAAAAATGGCTGTTGAATTTTTATTACTTCATCCCTTAAGGACCAAAAGCGGTAACCTTAGGCATTTAATGTGTTCTATGAATAACAATACATATGAGCACTCAAAAAGCTTGTTATCTCTGTTTATGGATTTTTTTTTTACCATGTTGATACATTTACGGAAAGAAGTTGGGAAGTATGGTGAGGGGGAGGAGAAGAAGCTATCAAAATAACAAGTTACATTAAACAAAACCTCTTTGGAAAGGAACAAGCTATGCAGTATGAAATTTGAATGAACTGTGTCTCCCCATTACGGTCCTACAGCTCCCCTGAAATCTGTGCAGCCTCATTTAATGCTTATGCTAAAAGCCTTCACCTATACACATCTGTCCCACAAATACAAATGCAATTCATATTTAAGCCTGACAAAAAATCGCTCGTTGGGGGAACATGCTGCATACACAGCATGTACACATACATTGTTCATAAACAATGTGAAACACACAGAAGTCCTTCATGATGGTTCAGAACAGCTCACTGGATGCAAAGAAGCATCTTCTCCCCACTCCCTCACATCTGTAACCACCTGACCCACCAGGCAAGGGTTGCCACCACACACCACCCTGTCACAGGACGGGTTTCTGCCCTGTGTTGTATCACAACTCCATTCCCACAGCTAGAAAAAAACCCATACAAACTGCAGCTAAGCAACACAGAGCTTTCTCCTTCAGAAATCAGCTTACAACCTCTCCAAAAAATGTGGGGAAGCCGTCAGAATAAAAATTTACAAACCAGCCATTTGTGGTGCTGGCATGGTTTCCTTCTGGTATTTAGCTCTGTCCAAGAAAAAAAAAAAATTGAAACAGTTCCTCCAATAGAATCCTTCCCATATTTTCAGCTCTGAGAATTCACAAGGACTCAAGTTGAGTTCCACTGACTCTGGAGCCAGCAGATTCTAAGAGTACAAAAATCACCCCAGAAAATAATGGAGGGGGGGTTGAGGGAAGTCCATGCACCCCTCACCTCTCAAACTCAACTGAAAAAAAGAAAATGAGCATACAGCCAGAGCACAGCATATTTTTGCTCTACTGATGGCAATAGCTGCATCCTGCTCCAATTTATCCTACAAAGATTCAGAGCCCAGAAAGAGGACAAAAATATGAACTACTTTTTGTTCTTCCTTTTAGCACAGAAGAACTGATAAAGACTTAGAATCTGCTGTCAATGCTCTGGACCTTTACCAAATCCTTTACTGTCTTCTCCCACTGGCACCTGCCTAGGTGTCCCTTGGCTGGTGCCT
This sequence comes from Hypocryptadius cinnamomeus, assembly GCA_013400635.1. Taxonomy (NCBI): domain Eukaryota; kingdom Metazoa; phylum Chordata; class Aves; order Passeriformes; family Zosteropidae; genus Hypocryptadius; species Hypocryptadius cinnamomeus. Next base: position 19,738 of record VYZP01038551.1, on the reverse strand, counting down.
TGAGAAACCAGATGCAACAGCAAGCATGATTCTTCATTCTCCTTTGATCATGGCTGCAGGATTCTGTCTCCAACCATTGATTTCCTCCTCCTTTTCCAGGCTCAGGGAAGAGGACAAACAGAGACTGGCAGCCGACGAATGTTAAATAACTGGAAGAGTGGGCCATGCCCTTGGAGATCAGGAGACACAAGAGCCTGACCCACAGTTCAGAGGAAAAGAATTCACAGCAGAGCATCCCACCAGCACAGCCGCGTTGCTGGAGCCCAAACCCGAGCTCAGCTGTGTCATTTACCCCACGAGGTCCCAGCTGTCAACCTGGCCTGGCATCCTGACAGCCTGAGGCACAAATGCCCTCAGCCAGCTGCTTGGCTCAGGGTACAATTCTCTCTTTTTAAATGAGATTAGCGTTGGTGAAATGTGCTAGCTCAACGGGCATGCTGATCTAAGTCCTCTGTTTATTCGGGCTGCAGCAGATACAATGATCACTTTAAAAAAAAAAAGACACAATTTAAAAAAATGCCGTGAATTCGCCTGAGCTCCTGCAGTTGCTCACTCATCACAGAATGAAGAGGGGTTTCTTACAGATCTGCTGAGAACTGAGGACTGGAAAGGATGAATCTTGAAACTGTGGTAAGTATATAAACTTAGCCACCTCCCTGAGACTATTGTGAAGAATCTACTTGCCAACAAAAACCCCAACAGATTATTCTGGCTTCCTATCCATTTCAGTCATCAGACACCTCTGCTGCCACCAAGATTATTAAAAAAGAAGGGGGGGGGAATATGTTAAATATCGGGGTGGGGGGGTAGAAGGGAGCCAATAACACCGAGGTACTGCCATGAGTATGGATAAGCAAAAATGTGTTTTAGTTATGCTTTAAAAAAAAAAACAAAAAGGAAAGCCTATGAAGTTAAAGTTGAAGCAGCTGGACTCCTATGCTCACTGTAAGAATGTCAAACATTATTGCCATGAATAAGCAATTCTTCGTTTAGAATGCCTTTTTAAGCAGAAAGATGAAGATTTGAGTCAGTGTGTTTCACAGGCACTTTCCACAGCGCAGAGCGACCAAACCGAGAGAGCACAACCAGCTCTGCCGGCGAGGAGGTGACAAACGCGCCTCAGTGCGCTGTATCCATGATGCGCGGAGCAGGTCTCTGACTGCACACAGCGGGGCCATTACCGTGTGTTGTCACCGTGTGCCATTAAAAGGTCTTTAACCTGCCGATCGCCGCCGCGATACGCGGCTCCTGCCGGGGATCTGCTGACTAACAGGCCGGGGCGCTGCGAAAACCTCCAGCCCCGGGGTCGCCTGAAAAACACGGCCGGGCTGCCCGTCAGGCAATCGCGGCAACTCAATTAATGCATCTGGGTCAGGAAAATGGTTTGCGGGAGCCTGAGCCCGGTTACGAAACGCGGGTACCGCGGCCGGGGCGAGGGCAGCCCCCGCTGCGCGCAGGTACCGGGGGGGCTCGGGGCGGCATCCCCCGCGCCCCGCGGAGCGACGCGGATGCGGCGGGCAGTGGGGACACGGTCCGGCCGTGGGGACACGGTCCGGCGGTGTCGACACGGTCCGGTCGGCCAGGGGGGCGGCGGGGCGGGGGTAGGCTATGGAGGCTCTCGGGGAGACCCCTGCAACTTTCCCCCGCGGGGGCTCGGGGGGATGTGCTCGCCGCGAGAGGAGGCAAAACCCATCATTTTTTATACATAGAAAGGGGTGTATATAAATGTACGAGCTCATATATACGTNCGAACATCATCTGCCGGGGGGCGGCCGCAGGGGCGACATTTACTGGGAGGTGTCGGGGAGTAGGGGGAGTTGAGGTTTTGAAAGATGAGGTGAAAGACACCCCCCGGCCGCCCCGGTTTCTCGGGAAGATGCTCGGAGGCGTTGCTTGGGCTGCTCAGGGGCTTGGGGATGGAGGCGCTGCGTGGTCGGAGCTGGAGAGGGAGCTGGAGAGGGAATTGCCCGTACGGGAGAAAACATCTTTCAGTGTCACGATTAAANTGAGTCAGTGTGTTTCACAGGCACTTTCCACAGCGCAGAGCGACCAAACCGAGAGAGCACAACCAGCTCTGCCGGCGAGGAGGTGACAAACGCGCCTCAGTGCGCTGTATCCATGATGCGCGGAGCAGGTCTCTAACTGCACACAGCGGGGCCATTACCGTGTGTTGTCACCGTGTGCCATTAAAAGGTCTTTAACCTGCCGATCGCCGCCGCGATACGCGGCTCCTGCCGGGGATCTGCTGACTAACAGGCCGGGGCGCTGCGAAAACCTCCAGCCCCGGGGTCGCCTGAAAAACACGGCCGGGCTGCCCGTCAGGCAATCGCGGCAACTCAATTAATGCATCTGGGTCAGGAAAATGGTTTGCGGGAGCCTGAGCCCGGTTACGAAACGCGGGTACCGCGGCCGGGGCGAGGGCAGCCCCCGCTGCGCGCAGGTACCGGGGGGGCTCGGGGCGGCATCCCCCGCGCCCCGCGGAGCGACGCGGATGCGGCGGGCAGTGGGGACACGGTCCGGCCGTGGGGACACGGTCCGGCGGTGTCGACACGGTCCGGTCGGCCAGGGGGGCGGCGGGGAGGGGGTAGGCTATGGAGGCTCTCGGGGAGACCCCTGCAACTTTCCCCCGCGGGGGCTCGGGGGGATGTGCTCGCCGCGAGAGGAGGCAAAACCCATCATTTTTTATACATAGAAAGGGGTGTATATAAATGTACGAGCTCATATATACGTGTGTGTGTGTGCACGCAGATCTGTGTTCCGGCGGACATGCCCCGTCCCCGCTCGCCCAGCGGTGCCACCCCGGCCGAGCCGCGCTGCGGAGCCCCCGGTGCCCCCCGCCCCGGGCAGGTGGGGCCGGGGGTGCCGGGCCGTGCCCTGCGGTCCCCTTGTGCCCTCGCCGCGCCGCGCCGCGCCGCACTCACCCAGAACACGAAGGAGTAGATGATGAGGAGGGTTTTCAGACACGTTATCACGGGTTTGGTCTCCATTCTCCTCGATGCCATAANGGGAGAAAACATCTTTCAGTGTCACGATTAAAATGTGTGTTCCTGCGCAAGCTTCAGAGGTCTGGAGACCGCAGCAAGGGCAAGTAGCACAGGTTTGACAGTGCTCTGGTCACAGTCACGCAGTCTGGCTGGGCAAGGCTGTACCCAAGAGCAGGAGCTCTGCACCGAAGCCATTTGAGGGACCGGGGCTCCTCCGGCTCTCCGCCTGTGGCGTGCCTCTTTTGCGGCTCTAGTGCAGGTGACTGTGCAGACTGTAAGAGCTGTGACCTATGGACGGTGCCTTACAAGAGCCTGGCCCCTGGCCGTGGCCTCATGTCAGCCTCGAATCTGAACTCTGTGCTAAAACTACTCTGGACATTGAACCCCAGCGAAACTGAGCAGAAACCTCATACTTCTATGTCTTTGAGACCCTCAGCTTGCTGGGACAGAGCTGCTCAGCTCTGCCTGGAGTGACAACACACCCCGGAGAGGGCACACAGCTCCCGAGAGAGCCTGCTCCTCCTCCTTGCCACCGCTGCCACCGCTGGGGAATCCAGCAAGGGATGGACAGCAGGGAAATAACCGAACTAGTCTGGGCATGGAGAAGGAGCTGTTCCTGCAGAGCCCTGGCAGCAAAGCAGTGGTGTGGGTCTCGCCAGCCTCCTCTGGGTGGGAATAAAAAAGGCTTGTGGGCTGGCTGCCTCCAGGACAAGCATGGCCAGAATGAGGGCACACATGTGCCTTGGCAGCCCAGGCTGCTGTGCCAAGACCGTGGGCAGGCACAGAGGGGATGCCTGCAGGGTTTTTTCAGCAGTTCACATTTTGGAGGAGGTTATGTGTGCAAGGGAGTGGATGCTGGAGCACTGCGTGTCCCTCCTGAGTGGTGTGCCTGCACACAAAGCAGGGATCTGAACCGTGCCTTTAACTGCATTAAAATCAAAACAAGGTCAACACTAAACAGCGAATCTCCTCAAGCTACAAAAGTAATGTAGTTTGTGCAGCTGAGACGTATCGAAGTGATGAAACAGCCCTTGCCATTCAAGAGACAGTGTTTGAAAAACAGAGTGAGAAAAAAATGGTTCCTGAGCAAGTGATTTTGTAATATGCAGAAGTTTTGCCATGAAGACTGATGCAGGATTTTGCTGGGTTTAACTTAGGACTTTTAGAGCTGTTAGCCTACTGTTTCCCAAAACAATGAAGGCATCTAAAAGATGCTTGGAGAGGGAGTATTCTGCAGGGGATACTGGGGTTTTTTTAAACAATCACCACTTTTGTGGAAAATTCAGATGACAGGTGCATAAATCTTTATTCCTTGGCCATTAAAATGTAAATAAGTGCACTAACTGCAAAAAATTGTATTGACACTAACAACAGTTATAAATATTCACTGTACAAAAATTACATTAAGATTTTTGACAGGAAATAGCTCCAAGCTGGAGAATTCTCTTCCTTCTCCTCACACATGGGCTGTAGAAAAGATAAATGCTGCTGTCACAGCCCAGGGGACAGCAACCATTTATTTCAGTAGCTATGGTTATACTTCCCCTCCCCTTCAGGTGTTTTTAAGAAAGCATGAAACAAACTATAATATCAATCAGAATGGATATTTTGGTAGATGCTGATTTTGACAAAGACTCACATTTTCTGCCAATAGCATGTGATTTTAGGTCACTCTGTCCCATAGTGCCTAATTTGAGATACATCCCCTGAGTCTTCTCAGAAGGATGTGTTAGGGATCTAAACTGAATGAGTGCCTACAAAGCCTCCCTTGACAGTGCTGTTAAAACTCATAGGATTTTGCACCAGGGAACCAGAGGGAAAACAGAGGTGCAAGAAGAGAAGTCCACACCGGGAAATACAGCTCCTTTCTTCACAGATGTCAGGCCCTGGAGTGGATGATGTCCTGAGGACTGAGAAACAGAGGCTCCATGATATCTCCACCTGAGCCTACAGTCTTCTCACCAGGCTGTCTTTGGAGGAACACTGAGTTGCTTTTTGGCATACAGTCAAGGAGGATATACTTTATTGGATGTAGATGCAAATTTTGGATTAAAAATGAGAATGTCTGAAGAGAGCTGAACAAAAATCTGCCTGATTACAGCAAATACCATTAAAATATGACAAGAGCACCGAGCCATCAAACATTTTAGGCTTAAATGGAATTACCGAGCAATTGCTAGCTTTTATGTGTGGCTTGGAAACACAACTACCTTTTAAAAATATTTTTATCATAGTTTTGCAGATTTGGGAGGGCAGATTCTCAAGTATTACTTGAACAAAATCAAAGCAAGCCTTTCTAAAGTAAATTACATTTTCAGTTCTGTAATCCACGTTTGCAGAGTTGGGAACATAATTGCTCTTAACATCTCCCCACAGAGAGAACATTCTTGTAGTTATTCAAAACAGGACATTTTTGCCTAACTGTGTCATTTGAAAAATATTTCTTTAAAACACTGGTAGTTTGCAGGGGTTTCTTCTACAATCTCTAAGCTTGTATTTCTTCATAATGCACAGAGAATATTCTGTTTTAATAAGTCTGTTTGCTAAGCATCAGTCTAGAAAGAGCTCCTTCATCTCTTGGCAGAGCTTTGAAAGTGAAAATGAGGACTTCCATCCTTACCTGAAGCTGACCTTGGCTATTTGATGGGTAAATAACTACTTTCTGGGTGTAGTGGTGGAAAAATGTAAAGGTATCACACCCTTCTGCAATTATAGCAGGTGAGAAATGTGGTGCTTTGTTCTCTTCATGCCCATTCTGGCCTTTCACAGATTTGCTGTGGTGCTGTTGAATGTAAAGGCAGCAACCTCTGCTATCCTTTATTGGGCATTCAGGCTTATAATCCACACTCACTTCATCCTCCCTGGAGAGCAGAGGTTTGAGGGGTTTTTTGTCCTTTTCCCATTCCCCCTATCTCCATGTGGCCTTCCAGTGCCTGTCCTCAACTGGCAGAGCCTGCATCACTCTGTTGCAGAGTAACAACAAACTTTGTGGCAAAATGAAGGAAGCAGGAGGAAAAACAAGTGTCTGGTAATTTTTTCAGGCCCACTGACACCTCTGCATCATGCATAACTCAGCTCTAAAAAAGCAAAGCTCTCACAGCAGCCACATGGCTGGTGGCACATTTGTCACATGGCTGGTGGCTTCATGCTTTTGGCAGATGCATCAGTGGGACCAAGATGCCAGGCCCAGGCCCCAAAATGTGTTTTCTAAAGATGCCTCAGTCTTTATAGGTCCCCAAGGAAGAAATGTGGGGTTACAAAACCAGTGCCAGAGAGTGATTTGCCAGAAAAGAGCCTATAAGGAGATGAATGTAGCATTGACAAAGTCAACCAAGGTATTTCCATTTACCACAACTTGGAAAGAAAGGCCCAGTCTCCTGCAGAACAGGCATAAGGGACAACATACAGACAGCAGCTTCAGAGTTTGGCAACAAATACAAGTTAGGATGAAATTCATATTCAGCATATTCATTCAACATAAAGGGCTCATGGGATGGCTCTGAAGTATTGAGATCGTGGTGCTGACCCTGATGGGCAGCAGTACCTGTTTGCAGATGAAGAAGTAGTAATGTTAGGGAACTTTCTTAAACCTTTTCAGAAGGTCTTTTAGATGCTTTGTAGGAAGTGCCTCATGCTTTATGAATTATGCTCAGTTTATTCTTTTATGTCAGGCCAAAAAGATATGTCCTTTACCCCATTTCCCTTCAGAGCAGGCATGTAATATCTGGCTTTTATCAGTAACTTTGATACAAATAAGCTTTTCATAACTCTTTATATTTCTCAGAAAATGTCTTGATTTAAAAGGAAAGTTTATAGCTGTTTTGTAGGCAGGTACTTCTCGTGGCCTGTGATGACTTTCCTGATTACTCCAAAGCTTTGTGAAGTTCCTCTTGAAGGGAATGGAACAGAAATACATTTGTGACTGAGCATAACTACCATAACAGGAGAAATTAAGATCACCAGTACTTACAGAGGGAGGGTGGAGGACCTGGAAAAGATAAGAGGTCAGAAAGCAGAAAAATATACAAAGGGCATATAAATACACAAAGAGCAGGTCTATGTTATTTCAGGAGAAGCATTATTACATCTCCAAATGATGGGAGTTTTGTCACACAGCAAGAAGAATGGAGCCATACAATTTTATTATCTTCATCTTTAGCAATAAAGTGACAATTAACCCTGCACATTTGCCAAGTCAATCAAATTGGTTTGTCATACTGTATTTTCTCTGTTTTTTTCTTGCCTTTGTAGTTGTGAATAACAACACCAGATTCTCAGATCCTGTGTGTCCCTGGAGTACCTGGACATTTTCTTAAGGTCAGGAGATAATTTACAATAATCTTGGGAGGAACTAGATAATTTCTTCTTCAGGAAGAATCAATGTGAGGGGCCAAGGAACACCTATGGGGTCCCACTCCTCCATGGTTTTCTGTTATTTAGCTTCTGTCAAGGAGTGGGGTTGGGCTGCACTGGGTTAAACTGTGAACACCAAAGCGTTCAGTACTTGTTGTATTTTCCTCCTTCTCCTTTCTTTACTGTGCCATGATTTGTTTCCACTAGATTTCTCTTTTGTCTGCCCTGAAGCAAAAGCAGGCAGAACTCGGCCTCTTCTCCAGCGCTGGCAGAAGTTACCCATTGTCATGGCTGCTCTGTCAGAGTCTGCATAAGAAACAGGGGCAGGAGAGCAAATCCCAGCTTTTCTGCTCTGCAGCAATCCCCCAGCGGGACAGACACAGGCTCCTGGCTGATGTGGGAACGTCTGGCTGCATATTGTGTGGTGTTTTCTGGGCTGGGTAAGACACTGGTCAGCCTGGCACCTGCAAGGACCTGCCAGGCCCTGGACCTTGTCTCTGACAGCAGTCACAGGTGGCACATGGGAAAGGACCCTGACCTCTTCCTGGGCTGCTCCTACTCTTGTTGCCCCAGCTGCAGACTCTGGATTTTTTGTGTCAGCCATAAGAGCCCTGCAGCAAGAGTGTTCACGTCCTTTCAGCAGAGACCGCTCCAGTTTGGAAACAGGTTTGAGAAAACTTCATTTTTCCCTGAGGCTTGCTTTTCCTTGTATGCCTCTCAGGTCTAGTTCCAGAGGAAAGGAAACCATAACCTATGTCTTGTGCAGCTATTTGAGCAGAAAGGGAATTCTGGATGTCCTCAGCTTATGGACAGTGGGATGGGCAAAGCTCAGGTGTGAGACAGCTGACGGACCATGGGCAGCATGGGTGCTGCTGAGGGAGTCAAGGTGTGGAATGTGATAGTCCAAGGGACAGTGTGGAGAACACCACAGAGGCTATGGCAACACCAAAAGATCTTCAGTAAATAGCCATGCTCAAGGTAAAATTAGTACATAATCATATCATGTACTTATCATAATCATATCCTGTACATAATGAAAGGAATTTGAAGGTCCACTGCATGGATTTTGATCCAATGTGTTTTCTCTCTACATGGTGTCTAGTTTTCCTTCACCTCCTCTAAACAATGGGTCCTCTTCTTGTCTTCAAAAGCCAAGATGACTGATTTTTAAAGCTGCCATGTATCTAACAACAATTTGCTAGTGATGAAAAGAGAAAAAATGACAACAAAATAACAGCATGTTTTAGTAAATAGAATTATGCTGTATCAAGCAATAACATTTAAAAAACAATTAATTACAGGTAAAGTGTAGGACAACAAATCTTAAAACAACGAAAGAAACAAGACTGATACTTAGAGCACATCTTGTGCCCACATCAATGCCACTGTAGGCAAAGTTCTTGTTTCTCAAGGACAGCCTGTTGCATGTAGCATGTAGGTATCTCTTACATGAGCCCACAAAAGCTCTGGCTCCAGCTTAGAGGCCCAGCTGCTCATTGTGGAGCAGATTCCTTTCCTGTGGTCCTGGGGAATGGAGCAGAACTGCTTACTCAGACCCTGCTTGTTTCTTCAGTGAGCTGGGAGGTGGACAAAGCAGCTCTTCTTCCCTAGTGAAGGATTTTCTTGCTTTGTGCCCACATCCCTTCCTTCTGGAGAAGCAATCTGTTCCCTGGAGGCACCCACTGCTTGTCCCTGTCAGGCTTCCTCAGTGAGCAGCCTCGTTTCCTCCACAGCCATACAGCAATTCCCTAAGCCATTGGGTGAGGAGCTCTGCTCCTCTAAATCACAGTTGTGTCTCAATCTGTGCCAGTCTGCCAAGCACAGCCTGTCTGACCCTGAGCACACCCTCCTGACCCTCCTGGGGTGGATTGCCTGGGCTTAGGGCCAGCTTAGGTGAGGGGTGCAGGTGTCCCATCTTGAATCAAGCCTTTGGGAAAACGCTGTGAGAAGCCTTGGTGGAGATGGAAGGGCTGCCCTTCTCTCTGGAGGTGCTTTTAGGCTGGGCACTCTCCTCATAATGCTGCAGCCACATTGCAGCCATGCCTGTGGCCATGCCTGTGCTCCAGCTGGCCACCCACCCGAGATGGACTCGGCTCAAGGAATGCAAGAAGCACATGCACTCGTTCACAAAGCCCCCCTGGCACTGGGAACAAAGCACCGTGTGTGCTCGAGCAGCCTGAGCGAAAGGAGGAGCCCAGGGCAAAGGGAGGTGCACGGGGAAGCATCAGGACATCTTGCTTCATGCTCCCCCCATCCTCCTTATGGGTACTGGTGGATAACTCAGATACCTCCTCTCCTCTCCTCTCCTCTCCTCTCCTCTCCCTAAGGCACAAAGGGTGTCTGCATTACTGTTCTGTCACACTGGACCTGCTGCATCCAGGCTCAGACTGGAGATACACAGATTTTTAACTAATGGGGAATCAGCTAGGGCTTTCCTTTTTAAGGATGCATCATGGAGGCTGATACAATTTTTATTGATTTATTGCCTTTGAAATCTCTGATGTCCACATTTGTCCTAAATTGTATGTATTTGTTAAAATTTCTTCTTTTTCTGGACAGCCCCGAGAAATATACCTGTATTAGAGACTGAGTAAACTTAGGAACTGCAATAAATAGTTTATTGACTCATTTGACTTTTTTTAAATTATGTCACTTGTATTCAATACTCAATTTCATATAGCAAAAGAAAATATGGAAACAGGGCTACAGGGCTGCAGAAACCTCACCACAACCACACCCTGTGGAAACAATCTCTGAGGAACCCCCTGTGTTGTCCAACTCTCCCTGGAGCTTCTGACCCAGGAACCACAGGTCAGTACCAGAACACCCCACATCTTCCCTCGTGGATGAGGGACACAAAGCGTGCCCTCAGTCCCAGTGACACTTGTGTGGAATGTCCCCTGTGGGGAAGAAGAACTCAGCAAGTCTCTTACTCATCACTTTGGTGCCTGAGAACCTACAGACTTTAGAAAATGACTCTGACTCTCCTCTTTTTCCATTTCAGAGTTTTCCTTCCACCTTGCATTTTACAGTCCTCCCCAAGCCCAGCCCAGCCTGCAGACCTGCACAGGATCTTCATCCCTCAGACCCCCTTTAGGGAGGTTGCCATGTGGCAGTTCCATGATGTACATAAGTAAAGGAGCTATGAGGACTGCAGAAGTCACACAAACCCAAACAAGATTGTAAACTGCCTTTTCCTGGGTTCTGGTGACTTCACAAGCACAGCAAGGGCCTCTATGATCCTTATGAATTACTGACATGGTGTTATTTCTGTGCAGGAGCGGGACAATAAAGACACAGGGTGGGTGCACCAGGGAAGGGGTGCCATAAGGAAAGACTTCACCATTTCCATGCAGGAATAAAAAAACCAGGCACACCTTTCTGGGATGTGTTTTGATGCAGGATTTGGCATTTGGTGCCTGGATAACATTACTGACCTTCAGAGCTTTGCTGTAGTCAGTAAAGTAGTAACAAATAAAATACAAAGTTCTACATTTGCTTTCTCCTGAAGATTTTTCTGTCAAATTGGGTCAAATTCTAAGTAAAGCAGGAAATCATTTTAGTCTGTCAGCACTGCAAAACTAGCCTGGTATTTGAAAATTATTTGTATGCTTGAAAATGATGTGGACTCTGGATTTGGCAGGCAGTACTGTTTAAGATCTAATGGCATATAATTCAAAACCTGAACCTTTCTGCTTTGCTGAGCTTACCATTATTTTAGCAAATGTTTGTTTGGTGGGGTCTTGGGGGTAATATGAGCAAATGAAAGCTCCATAATAATATTTTTTCCAATACTGAAAATAAAAAATAAGCCAACATCCCCCCAGTGTTTTAAGTAGTAGCATTTGCCACCTTTATAAAAATTCTATTATAGACATGGAAACAGATCATAAAACTGCTCTGCCCAGATCTGCAGGGGAATCAAACAGATGGCAGATCCCACTGCAGTTTGGATGAAGATTTCATAGCTAGATATGCAAGAGAATAGTCAAGGTCAGTGATGAGGTGAAAACCATGCCCAGATTTTTTTCAGCTCTGTGGCATGTACATCCTTCTCATACATTTAGAGGAAATGCACCAAACCCATAAATTTTTTCACAACAAGGAGCAAATGCCCTTAGTGTAAGACAATATTGCAACAGGGAACCATGTGCTTGCTCAATGGTCATTTCTTAAATTAAAATTAAAACTATTTTTTTCAAAATTTTTGTGTGTATGTGCTAGTATGTAGTTTTTAAATTCAATTAAATCTGAAGGTGGTCATACACCAGATTGTAAATGATGTTATTTGTGGATTTTGGCAATCCAAATGATTCTCAAATAGGGGGTTTTGTTATTCAATTAGTTCTGGGACCAACATACATGTGGAACTCCTGGCAGATGATTTTTTTCTTCCATGCTTCTGTCTTTTATGCCCTCACAAATGTCTGAATTGAGAAGTTATGACTTTAAATGGAAAACTTCCTCCCTGATTTGTTGTGCTCTTTTAAAAACAAATACCCCAAGCAATCTAGTTTGTGATATACATCAGGCTCAGCTACACAGATCTGGAGGCTGTATTTCTCTCTTCTTTATGTCGTTAGTCTGGTTTTAGTTAATTTTCATTTCCAGATGTCTCTTGTGCATGTTGGGTTGTTTTTTTTCCTTGTGGTTAACAGGATATAAATTACCTTGATAGGACAGAGCTGTTTGCTCTGTTTTACTTGTTTAATTTCTGGATACATTTTACTGAGCCTGATCCCTCATCATCACAAAATAGATTTTACTGGCTTAGAACATAGATTTTACTACAGTTATTTACTGGCATGAAATATGCACCGCTCAGTGAAGAGTCACAGTTGCAGTCTGAGTGCTTGTTTTTTCTGTCATTAAAAGGGCACAAAGACCTGCTCTGGCAAGGTCTGGGATCAGCTCTCAGAGCACTGAGGAGCACAAGGACTCCAGTGAGCCTGGCTGAAAGAACAAAGCTGTGGGCTGCAGCCAGGGAAGCTGACTCCTGCTTGCTAGGTTGGGATATCACCGAAGGTGGCTTCGTGTTTAGCATCTGCCTTCTGTGAGAGGCAAAGGTTTTGGTTTTACACTGGAAATTTTACTCATTTCCAATGAAAGAGGTGCAGTAGAGCAGCAGCTTTAGACCTGCAGTGGGGTCTCTGCCAAGCAAATCACTCCTGCACTGCATCATCTTCTGCTGAATCACTTCTTGTCCTGAGGTGTCCCTCCGAGGGAGCAAAGGACAGTGCCAGTGTCCAGGCAGCTCCTCCAGCTTTTTCCCTGCAGGAGGGTCTGAAGAGAGGGGCTTGGGGTGCAGTGGTGTCTCTTATGCCTTAGTGGACTTGAGCAGAGCCCCACAGCATTTCTTCAGTTTCAGGGGGACCAGGGGTGTGGGTATTGCTGGGTTGTATAAGGCACTGCAGCAATCAAATACTTCCTACTGCTTTCCCAAAGAGCTGCTGCAAGGACACACACCTTGCACACAGGGATCCCAGGGCACCTTGTGCTTTCTGCTGGAGCCTTTGAGAACTTAAAGAGGTGAGATCCAGCAATCTTAGAAAAAGCCTGAGAACAGGTCCTCCAAGAAGAAAATCTGAGTGGCAGGGAGATCCCCAGGCTTGTCCTGTACTGCCCTTTCCCCATTGGTAGCACAGGGATAACTAACATTGAACTCCAGGCCATCAAAACCAATAAAAATGCTTCTAAAATTTTCCAAAGCTTAAAAAACACACACAGTCATTACTACTGCTTCTCTAACCACAAAAAAAGGCCCTGATTTAGGAGTCTGCTCTTTGTAGTCATCATCTCCAGACAGGCCTTGGTGGGACAAATCAACTTACTGCAGCATTTGCCTAATTTAGGGACCAGATGCAAGTGCTTTTAGGGCACCTTCCTCCTGCTGACCAGCTTACATGAACACAGCTGGAGAAAAGCAGTCCCAGAGCACATACCAACAACCAGCAGCACAGATGCACACACCACCTGTTGTCACTGAGGTTACATATTCATGGTTATTCAGACTTGCACTGACAAACACACTATTTTTGGCTTTGTGCTAGTCAGCCAAGGTCCTGAGCTCCTCCTGATCAAGGATCATGAAGGAGACGATGCAGCAAATGAGATTTGTATGCTGGAAGTCACTCGTGCTTTGAGAGCCTGCCAAAAATAATGTTTCAGAGGGCATGTATAACACTGCCAAAATCAAGCTGATGAATGGCAGTATCATTGAATTTGGATGCAGAATGAGGGTCAAGTTGGGAACAGTCTAGCAATAGGCCATTCATGCAATCTAAGCAGGATGGGATCAGGGCATTTTGTAATCAACACTTATTAAAGCCCTGTTTTATTCCAAAGTGCAGTAGAAAGAGGACAGAGAGAAATTAAGTCTGGAAGGTAGGTTTCAAGGGAACTTTAAGGCTCTGTGGTTCCAGGCTTATTGGATTTTTTGGGAGTTTCCTCTAGTTAGACACAATAAAACAAGAAGAGGAAATGCTGATAGCCTCTTCAGAAACCTGTACACATCCAGGAGTGTATTCTGCAACACTGGTGTTCAGTCTTTTCTTCCAGTAGAATTGTTCATGGTTAATTCAAAATGGGAATAAGAAGTCTGTAGATTAAATGCTGCATGCTATTTTGCCTGAAGATGTGAGGAGTTTGAATTTAAAAAATGAGGCTTAGCTCTGAAAGCGTACACCCTCGTGTTTCATTTTTTATAGAGGAATTTTATCTCCCTGGGTAACATGCAGGTGCAGCAAGAAGTGCATCACTTTTTCCTATCTAGAGAAAGGTGGTGAAGAAAAGCACAGATCAGGCACAGAGAGTGTCAGGTCTTGACTGAATACCCTTCCCTCTTAGCTTTTGCTTTTCAATGCTGTTTACGTTTTTCTCTTTAACCAGTAGGTACTTTCCCACAGATTTTGCTGGAAAGGGCTTTTTTTCTGACAAGTCACTTTGGACTGAAGCCAGTTTTAACCAGTTTTATAGTCAAGACCTTGTGACCAAGAAGAATGTCATGTTCAGGTCCACCATGACAACTGCTGAGAAGAAAACTGAGGGCTAACATCAGAGACACTGCTGCCTAAAATAGCCACCAACCACAGTTCTGCTAATTGCTATTATCTTATGAAAAGTGCAATACCACTTCTAGCACACTCAAACAACAGGACATGGAGGTGTGCTGGGAATGTCACAGACAATTCAACTAAAATAACTGGAGGTGTGGTAATTGTTGCTATAACCTTCTGTGGTTTTTGTGACCTCAGTGGTATCTCATACCTCAGTCATGAGCTCCCAGAGTGACAACAAGCCACTTCCAATCCACAGAAAAAGGCCCAGTCCATGGTGTGGAATTATATCGAGGTGGGAACATAACAAGCAGATGACTAAGAAAACCACTTAATGTAAATTAGTTGTTTGTGCCCAGAAATCTCATGTGAGAGAGCTCTTAATGCGCATGGCTCAATGGAAGACAGATAACAGCAAGAGAATAACAAACATGTAATTAAATAGAGTTTATATCTGAGGCTATCTATCCAAAATCATCTGCTTAGTGTTGCCATAATATCTAGTGATGGACAAATCCACCTCATTGTACCTGGACGTACTGGTTTAATAGATATTTGTCAGTTCTACATCTATGCTTAGGTTCCTAAATGACCTGCATGAGGCAAATTAAATCTCATGGCAGAATATTAAGTTAGAAACATTAGCTAAGCCTTATAGACCCGAATAATTGCACAGCCATTCAAAGTCACGAGTGATGATTTATACCTATCTTTTTATTAATTTATTGCCTGCCCCTAATTTGGAGTGTTGCTCTTCAGGAAAAATATCTCAGTTAAAATAAGAACTGAACTCCAGAAGACAGAGGACTGTGATTCAAGATAGCAAAGAGGGTAATAAGGATTGAAGAGTTGCAAGTGATGAATTACTTTGCAGTTGGAATTCAGCTCCAGCAGAAATCTTGCCAAGATACCCAATTCTCTTTCCACACTTATCTCTGGACAGCAGGGCTGGTAGCTGTCCATTTCATCCAGACAGGAGTCAGGCTTTGAACCATGTACTAAATAGTTATCAGTGTCTCCCTCTTCCAACCAAACAAGTCCATCTCAGTGATCTTTAAGGTCAAAGCTAGAGTGGGGCAGTGCACATTAAGAGTTTTACTTAGCTGCACTCTCCCAGCTCCTGCTCAGGCATCTCATCCTGTGCTCCTGCTCAGGACCACAAGGACCTTGAAACTGGTCCAGGACTTCACCGCTTCTCAAGGATTCCTCCTCCTCCTCCTCACCACTACCAGGCATCCATCACGTGGGTCTGGACTGAAAGTGTTGCCTGCTTTGTTCCCTGATCTCTCTGTGCTTCTTCACACTCTCCCAAGCACCCCCTGCCCACACAGTGAGGGTTAAACCATGTTGGTACCAATTCCTGCAGTGTGGATTTGTCCATGTACAAGCACTGATGCACACCCCTCTCCACATTTCCCTCTGAACAAACAGTGGCCACTCAAATGTTTGCTTAAACACAAATGGATTCAAGCCTGGCTGAGCAGGATCTCTGTCTGCTTAGGCACAAAATTGAGGGGATCTTTCTCTCTCATTTTCCCAGCTAATTTCCAGCTCTGTACTTAACTGATTATCTAGTTGATGACTCACTGTCAGAGTCCATGATCAAGAGACACTGATAGTCTCTAGAGGGAAGTTTATTTCATTCTCCCAGGCCACACTGAGGGTGATGATGTTGCCAAGCCCAGAGGGTGAAGGTTGGCCTTCACAGGAGGGAGGAAGAATAGGTGGCTATCTTTCATTAGACAAAGAAGACACATTTTTAAAGGTCAGATCTCTCATCAATTTCCTAGCTATAATCCAACCAGTGCTTTGAAATGCATTGCTGCTCTAGCTGTAAATAACAAAACCTAAATTTAGGCCAGTTTATGAAGCAGCACTCAACACTATAGCTTTCATGGCATCTCCTCGTTTGAGACCCGTAAAAAGCAAATTTATCCCAAGAGGTGTTGTCTTGCAACAGGTGTCAGATTCTCTTAGAATCTGAGATTGGAAGTGAACACCTTGGCAATGGTGAAAAGTGCTTTTTGTTTGGAGAGCAGCAAGTTAAATGCCTAGCCTGCATCCATTTTCCCTGCTTCAGCTGGGCAGCAGTGCTAAAAACAGCCCAAAACACCAACAGCTTTCCTGCTTTTATGAATTCAGGTTGCCCTGATTTATAGGGCTGTATGTGTGTATCTATGAGCAGCTACTGTGGGTGAATGGAGAGAAGAACTCCACCCAGAAAAACTGGAGCATGTTTGTGGGCTGGGACTGGCTTAGAGGGACACTGGCAAAGGTTGGTTAATGCAGCTGCAAAAAATGTGGCTCACACATCAGAAAACAGAACTGTGATGCATTTGGAGGAGCCAGCTGTGCTTTGTGAATAGGGGAGTGGGTAGTGCTGCTGGACAGAGGAAAGCTGTATGTGTTGTATATGGATGATGTGGAAGAAGAGCTACATGGATAGAGTTACCTTTGCCATGTTAGGCAGGCTTGTCTTTGGAATGGTCTAACCTAACCAGCTCAGTGGCCTTTTTTATATAATTTATCAAACTGAATAATAGAGCAAACATAAATTGAAAGCAAGCATGCTACTTGGTTTATATTATAAAGCTAATAGAAATGCAAAAAATACAGTAATCAAATTATGTTCTCAAGTAAAAATGAATCAATAGATTAATAGCTTCAAAGTGCTTCCATACCAAATTAACACAATAAGCAATCAAATCAAATGATGAGGCTGTCACTTTCACTCTCAGTCCTTGTCATTAATGAAGTTATGCTACGAGAATCAGAAGAAGAGTTGTTTTCAGACCACAAGTGTCTGGCACCCAACCCAAAACACTCCTTTCACTTGTCTGGGGAGCAGCACAGGTCACTCCACCTGTTTGGTCTGGACTTTGACCCTTACCAAGCAAGAATGAGAGAGGTGAGCAATATTCTTCTTTGAACACAAGAAGTGCTCAGCTATCCAGGAGTAAACAGTGATTCTTGCCATAACATTTTTTTAAAGCCCTGTGGCTGTTTCAGGGAGATGGGTGTCATTACCAGTTCCCCTGTCCATGCACACAGTTTGTGGGACAGTAGGTCCACCCTCCAGCACAGGTGTGATTGCTAAATACTGCATGATGGCAGCTTTAGAGCAGCTTTTGTCCTCAGCAGAACTTCTGACTAACTCAGTGTCAGGCTGACATCATTTATTTTCATGAAGCTGTGAAAGGTGTTTCTCCTTGAGCTGTACACAAACACTCATTTGTAACTGGGGGAGGAGGGTGGCAGGTGGAAGAGAGAAAATACATGGACTAAAGTCAACCTGGAAGTGAAGCAATTCAGTGAGGAACCTGCAGCTGTGTCTAGGAGCTGAGCAAGTGCAGTCTGGCCTGTGCTGAACCATCCCCAGGAGCCAGGAAAGTGCCCACTGGCCCAGGCTGAATCGTGCTGAATCCCTGGAGTACAGCTGCTCAGATGCCACTTGATTCCCTGCTGCTGACACACAAATTAACAGGAGGCAAATATGGAAAAATAGAGAGAACTGGACAGTGTATTGCTCAACACTCCCCTGGTAAATGTGCTCTAGCAGAGGCTGTTTTTTCTGATGACCACTGTATTCCCTTCCTGAAACAAAACCGAACCCCAGTGAGGGCTGGGGACAAGGGCTGGATTTATCCTCCACAGGGCAATGCTGAGAAAATGTTTCTGGATGTTTCTGTCACTAAAATATCTCACTAGGAGAGTACAAAGGCAGATACTAGTGAGTTTATCAAAAGAAAGAGCTTTCAACCCATCAGGGAGCAACAATGTGCTGTCCAAGGAATATGAAGATAAGCTACTCTAATTTCATGCTGTGTTATTTTATTCCATAAGACAAACTATTACTTGCTTTCATAAATTTATAACGATGACCATACAAATTATGGTTTGATGTCACAGTCAGTCTCCTGGTTTAGCTAGCAGGGGAGAGGAAAAGGTAATTGCAAAATGTACAATAACAATAAAACAGTAAAGCTAGGTGGTTATGTTAGCCATTATTTCTGATGTGTGAATGTTTCCACTACAGCTAATTTTCAAGAGGAAATTGGAAATTTCTTTTAAAGAAAAATCCCTCCTGGAATCCTAATAAGGGCCAGAGGAAATGGATAGTAAAGCCTCTCCTGGCAAGTTGGGTGAGCAGCATGGATGAGCAGTAGCAGGGAAGTTTGCTGGGATGTCACTTGTTGCTTCCTGACAGCTTCAAGGAGAGGATGTGAGTCAAGGATTGACTGTGACCAGAGCAGGCATCAGCCTGGTGGTCCTTGCTGTGGGAGTAGCTGGAGTGTTGCAGTCTTCACATATGCAGTGAATGAGCAAAGCAAGGAATCAGTTCAACAACTCCTCTGAGCAGATCAACACCAGCAACAAGAAGAAATTTCCAGCAGATAGTGAGAGGAAAGGCCCCACATCAAATCTGTGTGGGTGGTTAGCAGGAGTGCAGTGACCTGCTTCTTTTGGGTATTGTTCTAAAATGTAGGGAAGTCCCTGAGGACAACCTCTCTGGGACAATGGCATTGACTCTAGTAACTCTCTAAAGTGAAGATGAGCCAACAGAAGGTGGGTTGTGGTACAAAATAAAATGTTCTAGGGTGTTCTGATTATTGAAGTAGGTGCTTGTTTAACATGGCTGGGAATACTGTTATTAAAATAAATATTTGTTGCTAAGATACCCTGTTATTTCAATAGCCTTGAAATCTAGTTTGTGTCGTTAGACTGGAGGTGCAGATATTTTATAAATGTGTCATTGCAGGGATTGCAGGCAGACCTGGGAGGCAGGGAGGGAACTCCTCAAATACTAATAAGAAATAAAACAGCTGCTAGCAGCAGCTCTGACCTTCAGGGCAAAGCTATCCTTGGAAAGCAAGCAGCTCACTGAGTGGGAGGAAGAGCAGGAAGGAAAACAGTGGTAAGAGAGAAGGGAGAAAAGGAGCAGGATGAGCCACAAGGGAAGGCAGCAAACTGATAAATGGCACCTCATTTAGGCTTTGTTCACATCAGCCTGTGAGGAGGAGTAGCAGAGGCAGAGCCTGGAAACAGAGGGGTGGTCTGGCAGCCAGAATTCCTCACCCTTACTACAGGACATCTGCCCTGGGCTGGTCCCATGAGCTGGGCTCCAGTCAGTGGCTGGAGCACCACAGATGTGCTCCTACACTGGGGCTTCCAGAGAGGGCATTGTCCAAGCATAAACAAGCACCCAGATATTGGGTTCTTCACCCAGAGCCTGGCTGGGCACTGGCACAGGCTCCCCAGGGTAGTGGTCAAAGCTCCAAGCCTGACAGAGCTCAAGAAGTGTTTGGAGAGAGCTGTCAGGCACATGGTGGGATTCTTGGGGCTGTC
>VYZP01038549.1:10912-31554 GCA_013400635.1 Hypocryptadius cinnamomeus | reverse complement strand
GAGGATGTCATCATTAAACTCCAGTGACCAGTGAGCTTGTAAACAGGTTCACTCCAGTAAGCTTGATTTCTCTTGTTCCAATTTAAATATAAATCATATGCATGATATATTCAGAGCTGTACCTCACCACCTGCATTTCAAAGGGCAGGCTGTGCAAGCCCCCAGCATTACTCCAACTCTTTGTGCCTGTGCTCAGGTGAGACTTGGAACCTGTTGGTATGAGCAGAGCTGACACACTCTAGTCCCAACAGTTCCCAATGTATGAATCCAGATATAATCTCACAATAGTTCCATAATTAATTGTATCTCATATTTATCTAATTAAATCTTAATTCTAAAGCATCACTTCTGTGTGGGGTGGTCCTGCCAGTCCTTGTGGCATTCCCATGCTCACACAGAGGGCTGGGTGCTGCCTGCAATGTGGCCGGCTGTCCTGCTCTCCTGAAAACCAGTGACTCCTGGATCAGATGGATTCACGTGCTCTGGTCAGCACAGTATCAAGCACTGGCAGGACTGTGGCTCACAGCAGATTTTCAACAGCTCACTGGTATTCACTCTCAAGTTCAACTATGACAAAACCATGTCCATGGCAGTGGGAGATGACTGTGACAGTAAGGACTGTATGATTTCACCTGTATTTTCATGAACTTACAACTGCTCTGACATTGCAGAAGGACCTTAAGATGGGCATATACTGCTTTAATATACATTTAAGCTACATTGCCTTGCCAAAGTTGTATGAACTGCTCAAAATGCAAATAAGAATTATGGTCATAGAATGGCTATGACTGACTTGGAAAAGATTTGACCATCAGTATAATGGTGCTTAATGCTTAGCGTGTAGTATCCCTTAGTGCTTAGCATGTAGTATTTCTTTAAGTAAAAGAAAATTCACTCACCAAGTGATACAATTAAAAATTTCTAAGAAACTACTGGTTAAGTATTACCTCATGATTATGTAAATCATGTTTATATCCCTCCTCTTTGCTGTTTATAAGTTTGTATATATTTAGATTTTTTATATTCAGGTAACAGAGATGAAATACTTATTTCTATCTAAAAAGACAGTAGGAAAAAACAGGGATTGAAGGGATTTTTTTCTGTACAAAAAATACATTTCTATGACAGCAGCCAGTACCTTCACAGTAGGTCCTTTGCTCCTCTACTTACCACCAAGGTTCAGTCATCCATAACACCATCATAAAGTATCAGAAATGTTTCTCTTTCCATTTTTCAACACTGAAATTCAATATGCTACTACGGAATGTTTCCAAAGCCTTTTGCCATATCCCGCTAAAATCAGGACTTTTTTTTTACTTTAAAAAGGAACTAAATTCATGCAAATAAATACATAATGTGCACTGAAATACTCAATTCTGTGATACAGGTGACTTTGGAGAAAAGTCCCTTTATAAACAATGAAACTAATTCCAATAAAAGAATATAGTTTCAAAAAAAAATAAAACATTTCATTTTACTACAAGTTGATGTTTGCTACGTGTTCAAGCAGACTACATTTTCTACCTAGTGTTAATCTGTGGGTTGAGTGTCACTCTTTTGGACTGTAGTGAATATTTGATTTTGAGGAATGGCTTCTTTATGCAGTTTTTGTAGTCCAGGGTTTCAGTCTTCATTTGACTCTGCATACGGGATCTCAGGTTACGCCCAGATCTGTAGAAAGAGAGAGAGCTGAACACTCCTTTATGACCCTGACTCTCCCATCAAACCTTAAATTAACATTGGTAAGCCGATCACATTAGTGGTACAGAGTATCAGCAGCACCGATATCATGTAACCCAACAGCAAGCTCAAACTCAGCAGTTCCGCTAGCACTTCGTGGGGATTTTTATTTGGCTTTGCTGTTCATCTTTTACACTGTTTTATACCCTCCCTAGTTCCCCTAGAGCAGTTTTCCTGTAACAACCCTTCCTCCTCACCCCCTTTTATTCAGCAATTGAAGCAAGCAGCACCCGAAGCAGGCTGTCCCAGCGCTCACCCGCAGAGTGTGGTCCCAGGAGCCCGAGCAGAAGGCGGTCCCGTCGGGAGAGACCCGCAAGGTGCTGACACGGTTTTCATGTCCGAACAGAATGGACACACGGGACCCCTTCAGCACATCCCACACGTTGATGGTGTAATCGTTGTAGCCTGCGAACAGCAGGCGACCTGCAGAGACAAGGAGATTTTACAGTGGCAGCTCTCAGCATGCCTGACTGCAGCGGGCCTTCTGCAGGACACGGATCGCCCAGGAGACACAAGCCCACCTGTGACCACTGCTTCCCTTGGGCAAGCTGTGTCCCCGTGGGACAGCCCTGCCCGTGGGACAGCCCTGCCCCTAAAACACTTACAGTTAATTAGTTAAAAGCGTTGTAAATTTTAGTTAAATTACATAGAATATGTTCGGTCATTAGAGATGGGCGATGACTTCAAATCTGACAGACTGAAGAGCACTTCAACTGCTATTGCAGGGTAATAATACTTAACTCAGACCTTACACAGAAGTTGAATACAAATACTTGAATGATTAACAGACAATTTGGTAAGTGATTCACTGCCAAGGGGACGAGCTGTGGTGCTTGTGACCATGACAGAGACGTTTGCCTCAGTTCCAGGAGGAGGGCAGTACACCACCCACTCACCCCCACCCAGGGTGACTGGGGAGCTCTGCATTTGTGCTGGGACAGGAGAGACAAGACTCTCAGGATCTGTACTGAAAAGTGGTAACGTCTCTTTCTTCACACCCCTCTAATATACTTTTACTATTAATCATTTGTTATCCTTTAAAAAAGTACTTATGTAACTGCACTTAATAGTTAGCTACATTTCATGTTGTCTTTGAAATGTTTTTCATTATTATTGTGAAACTCTAGCCCAGCTGTAGTTAATGGCAAAATATTTCCTGCCTTCAGTAGGGCCAGGAAAATACTTTTCATCACCACAACGAAGCAATAGCCAGCTAGGTTATTTAAAGAGTAATTATTTTTACAGAGGCAAAAGAAAGCTTCCATGCATTTGGTACTTATTACTTTTGGTAACTTTTAAGAATGAATGTTTTATAAAATTAAACTGAAAAATTCTACGGTTCCTCTCAAATCTCAACAGTAAGATAACATCCAAAGTTCAAATCTCACCACTGAGAGAGAAGTCCACACTGGATGCTCCAAAAATGATGCTCTCTTTGGAGTAAATTGCTACTTCTCTGTCTGCACGAAGGTCATATAAACGACACTAGGATTAAAACAAAACCAACACACATGCCTCAGTACATACTGGAAGCACTGGCTACAATATTTGGAAAAAATGGGAGCAGGAAGTGCAGCCTAACAGACATCACAGAAAGCGGCTGCTTGGCTTCTTTCCTGCTTCTTTCTGCTTCCTCCTTTCCTTCTGCTTCTGGCTGCTCTAACTGGGATCCTCTAACAGGGATCTAAGCAACACAAGGTTGTTTTGTATACATTGCAGGAAGAACTTTCTTTTTCAAGCCACTTTTCTAAGCCTCCTGCCTGTCCTAGGAAGACATGAGTGGCGGGCTTTAGGCCATGGTACCCCCTGGAGTGCCCACACCCCCCTGCTTCCCCCTCTGTGGTTTATCAGGGCATCCTGCTGCTGGGCAGGTGCATGTGGAGACAATCTCTTAAACAACAGTTTAGTCACAGCCTGGGAGATGGGATCAAGTCTCTAAGCACTGTTGAGATCACAGACCATGTGGCACAGAGGAGCCTAGGTGGTAGTCCTGGCTCTGAGTAAAGCCAGGAGAGCAAACAGTCCCTGCCCTTCTGGGAGGCCTCTCTGTTTGAAAAACCCATGTGAAAATAATTCAAGTGAAATAATACATTTTAATGCAGATCTCTGGTTTTCATTTCTCATGGAAAATTCCAAATCACCTCTAACAACCTATACTTCCTGTTTTTATCATTTGCCAGCAAAGTTTGGCTCGTTTGACATGGAAATCATGTATCAGATTTCACTGCCAGACTTCAAACTTCACTGCCATGTAGAAAGGCAGTCTGTTAGCCCTGAAATCAAAATGCACTGTTGAAACTATGTGAACTGAAACCCCTCCTCAATAAGTTAAGCTTAAGCAAACACTGGCCAGATGGGATTGCTAATATTAAGACTTTATTATTGAAATATGGCTGGTATTCAAGTCTGCACATAAAGAAGGGGCTGTTTGATTTGCAGGGCAGTGGGGAGCTGCCAGGTATGTGCAGCCCAGGTCTCCCAGTGCTCCACACAGATGAATAATTTCATCAGACTGTCCTGACAGGGAGCTGGGGTCACTGCAGATGACAATACTGTCATCTGAGCACGCTTTTATGGATTACTTCCAGTCAGGATTATCTGTTCCTCAGAATCCCCAAGTATATAAATCAGGTCAAAGATACCATTCTGTAACACTGCAAAAACAAACCCCTTCATTTAAAGAATGAGGTAGCTGGAAACTGCCAAAACCTGTGTCAAAAGTACAGAGGTGGAATTTCTCATTCTCCTGCTTGAGTCAGGGGTGTCAAGAATGGTTAAAAAAGAAAAAAAAAATTAATAAGAACCTGTGATACTGGGCGTTAAAAGAGCGTGTTTTCACTGGAATTTAATGATGGACAATTTCCCTGTATCACTCCCTCAGCATCTCAAGAGCTCACAGTACTGCATCCAAGTGTGCAGAGAACCACTGGGCTCACCACAGGGCTAGAGGTATTAACTTCTATTCGCAGTTTTTAAAACATAAAATCAGGGTCAGTCTCTCCAAAGAGCCTTGGAATGGCTCCTTATCCAATGAAGACAAAAGGAATGTTTCTGTCGAGTTTAGCTAGCATTGGAGCAGCCTCAAAACATGCTCTGAGGGCAGAGTACTTTAGATAAAGTCTTTGCTCCCAGGTGACTCAGTGTGATGTTTGAATAAACAGAAGAAATGAGGTGCCAGGTGCCTCCCCATCATCCCTCTCATGCTACACTTCACTGCCAGCTCAGGCCCTGCAGGGCTGTGGTGGGGCAGAGCCTGGTCCCCCATGGGACACACCAGCTGCAGGGAGGGCCATCAGCCCTGAGCATCACTCAGGGGCACAGGGCACCAGGAGGTAGATGGCATTTTGTATACATTGTGCTGATCAAATTTACCTGTCAATGCATTCTGAGCCCCTCCTAGCAGATTGCTCACAGATAAGTAAATTCCAACAAGGGCTGATGTGTGATCTAGGATGACCTGGATGCAGTGATTCACCGCAGTGACTGTGGCCAAGGCCACCCTGGGGCTGCAGAGGCCAGCTACCCACATCTGCCCTGCTCTGCCCTGAGCCCATGGCCCCTCTGCTTTCTGGGACATGCTGACACAAGCTGCAGCATTTCAGCTGGTTCCTCCCATGCTGTGACCAAGAGCTATGTGAAGCCAAATATCTTCCAGTAAGACAACTAATTTTAGTCATGAAACTTCAGACATAGAGAATCTGAAATGAGTATTTGGACAGTACCTCTTGTAGAGAAGTTTGCAGAAGTGACCTACAGTGTTACATGATTTTCCCTACAACATTATATATGGTCTTTAATATCTTAGCTTACAGGATTATTATTTCTGCAAATTTGGTGTCACAGGCCCAGTTTAGTCACTAAAAGCCTTCTGTGGATGTGACCTAGTCTTTTAGGAAAATCTGACTTGGGAAGCAACAGAAATTTCCAAAATTAGGTTGCTGAATTAACATACCGTGGCATCGTCTGAACCAGAGGCAAAAGCATCTCCACTTGGATAATATCTGTGCACAAGTGAAAGAAGACCAGAACACATTACATTACTTGGATGAGGTCAGACTTCAGAAATAGAATCAGCACATTGCTCAACACTGCAAACGTGTCCTCTCCCAGAAACACACTGACCTGACACTGTTGATATCTGAATCGTGGGTTTCAAATGACTGCACACACTGACCAGACCGCATGTCCCAAACCATGGCTTTCTTGTCACATCCCTAGTAAGAAAGAAAAATCATTGCAGTTGTGCAAATGGTGACATTCACCCCTCATGTGGCTGATATTTATCAAGCTCACTAGATTCAGAGGCTCTGAACATCACAGCTCAGAGAGGATTTAACCAGCCAAGCAGCCCCAGAATTGGCTGCAGTGGTACACTCAGCTGTGCAGTTGCAGGTGGGAACAGAGTTCCTCAGGAAGGCTGGAGCTGCCCTGCACTCATAGCCCTGCTCTGCTTGTGCTGCTGCTCTACCTGTGTCTGCAGCCCCACCACAGCACAGAGATGCACAACTGACCTGTCCCCTGACCACTGAACCAATACAAAATACCAGTACCCAGCATTTAAAGTTTTATAACTACTTCTTTTCACACACTGAAAGAGAAAACTAAATCAGGGCATCCAGAGGGTTTCTTGCCCAGCTCCTGCCAAGGTTATCCCCTGTTGGGGCTCTGCACCCACATGCTTGATGGTGTGGTTGGGATGAGAAAAACAGCATAGCAGCACTTCATCTCATCCTCAAGCCACATCCTGCCCTTCCAAGCTGTGCTTTGAAAGGGTCATTTAACACTCAGTGCTCAGCACCCTGAATTCTTTGGGCAAGGGGCTTGGCCCATGTAGTTTACACTGTCCTTGGGGCAAGAACCATCTCATACCCATAGGGCCACACTCTCAGCTGCAATGTCTCACTGCTGTCACAGTTGTAGTGACAGGAAAAAGAACAGGGACTTTGCTTTGAAGAGTGATGGGAGATTTTAATAAACTCGCCCCTGCTGAGAAGCAGGCAGGCTGAGCTCCAGGGATTCAGCCTCTCTGAGGCTGTGTGGGAAGAACAGGGCAGGCCAGGTGGCTGCTGCTTCTGCTGAGCCAGAGCACCCTGCTCACCAGACCATGCCACACATTATTTATTTTAATCAAATATGATAGCTAATTAAATTAAACAGTTTCCTCACAATTCACATATTTCTCCTTCTTTTAAAATTCTGTTTTTATAATGAAATCCTAGTGTTTTTAGTAAAGATGCCATTATTTAAAAGATGTAATGCTCCTTGGCACCAGCTTGTGGTTTCTGCACCAGGGAAACCAAACAGGATAAAGAATATTTTGGACCCAGTGTATTTCCCTCTCAAGCCCCACCATAGCCCAAGCCCAGCCCTTCATATTGCCTCCATGTGCTCTGTTCTTACTGACCCCTCTGGGAGTTTGGGAGCAAGATCAATGTGACACGTTGGTGCTTTGACTCCTAAGGTTTTGAAGGAGAAATCTACCACCATCTGTGGAGAGATGGACCCCCTGAGTGATACTCAACTTAGCTGAGGAGCCTTGCTCAGAGGGCACTGAGTACAACAGCCTGGGACACAGCCCCGATCTTGCCCAGGAGGGCTGGAATTTTCACTTAAGTCGTTAAATGTAACAGCACCCAGCCTACATGCTGATACACTGATGCTGCTTATTCCAGCTCAAGGTTACTGTACCACAGAGGCCCAGTACTCAGGGAATCTCTCTATGCCACCATCACACCTTCACGCTGTTCTGCCTATACCTGCACTGACACGATGTAAGACAGGTCTTCACTGCAGTGGTGTTTTGCATGTGATGAATTAAGCGAATGCCTGTAAGCACAGACATGCCCAAGCTGCTCTATCAACACAAGCATGACATATTCTCTTAGCAGTAGCAGAGCTGCTTGTGATTCCTTGCCCTATAATAAGCTGAGCTGTTCCCAGGGAGAATGAACCTATCCTTTCTGGGAAGCAAGCTTGGTGACAGGAAAACCCGAGAGAAGTAATGCACTTGGATGGAATTAGCTTTCAGTCACGCTTCAGAGCAGCTGTGCTACCAGCAGGCAAGCTGGGCCAGTGTGCTGGACTCTGCTCCTGATGTGCCAGCCAAATTTGATTAAAAGAGCCATAACAGGCTCCAGGTATATTGTGTAGGGATAAGACCACGACTCCAAGCACCCCTAACCCATGGTTGGCACCCTCTGGCACAAGGGCCATTTCCATCATCAAATACAGGATCAACCATGGGCCAGTGCTGGTGGGGCTCAGAAACCTGCAAAGTTATTGGTACCTTCAGCAAAGTTACCAGTAGCAACTGGCCTCTCAGCTCCTGCCAGCTCTCATCTGCACACTCACTTTCTAATGTGGGAAAGATTAAGATCACCTTGAAAAGGAGTTGAGCCCCATCCCACCCACCTTTATGCCTGGCCTGCCTCACTACCAGGCTGTGTGCCAATGGCTTAGCAGCCTGGGAACAGTGATCCCTCAGCAGCAAGACATGATTTGGAAGATGCCCTGGGTACATTCCCTGACCAGTCCAGTCCTGCAGCCCCAGTGAGGTTTGTGTGCTCCTCTGCACCAGGACAGGGAGCAGAGTGTTCAACTGATGAAGGGGCTTTAAATGCCTCTGGTACCACTGGAAGGCACAGAGGACTCGGCAACAGCTGAAGATGTGGCCACACCTCATCTCCCTGCTCCAGCTTGCACGAGGGGTTAGCCAGTGTCCAAGCTGCCCCTTGACTCCCGGGACATAGTGGCACACACGTTATCTGCAACCCCACTTCAATGCCCTGAGCACAACCTGATGCCTGTCACACCCCATCTGGCTCCAGAGAGCTGGGCACAGGGAAGGAGCAAAGTGTGGGAAGTCCTCTGCTGTTCCAGGCCTCACCCACAGGGACTCACACCTCCACTGTGGTAGGAGCCCCATCTCTAACTGAGCCTTCCCCTTCCCAGCAGAGGCGTTGTTTTGATCTCAAGCTGGATTGCTTTGATGTGGGGTGGAACTTGCTAAGTAAGCAGAACTGCAGTCAGACTGGCTGGGTGGGTTTGACCCCACAGTCAGGGGTTTAATTTGCTCCAGCTTGGAAAATGTTCTTGCAATGAATGGATTGCACTGGGGCATCCAACATACACTCCAGCACTCTTTCAATAACATCATGAGCCTCCTACTTTGCTGCCTTTTCATTTCCATATTCCTTAGTTTTATATTATGAGAGGAAGCTCCTGCTTACCCCAGAAACAAATGTATTTCCCGTTTCAGAAGGGGCCAGGTCCAGGCACAGGACATCAGCTCCATGACCATGGAAACTCTGTAGAAGTTGTCCACTCTCAACATCCCACAGAGCACAAGTTCCATCTCCACTTGCTGTCAGGATCTATAGGATGTGGGAAGAAGAGTCACAACACAAGAATCAGCAGATGACCTTCAGGTCACAGAGAAACAGCTGCCATCCTACACAAACACCAAAGGACAGCTTTAATTTTATGAAATATTAGGCAATAAATCAAAGCCATAAACCCAATGTGAACCTAAGTACAGATTATGGGTTTTATTTTTAAGGAAAAAAGGTAGAGTAAAAAAGAGAGCTGTATGGACATCACTATCCCTACACAATGTTTCAATAACAGTCCCTTTTGTGTGGTGGGGTTTGCACAACTGACAGCAGTAAGGATCTGCTGGCATTTTCATATTCTCTAAAAAGGAGGCAGAACAATACTGGTACTCCTGTCTAGCCCTGTATTCCACTCTATCCATACTTAGGCAGCTGGAATTCAGCTCAGGTAAATGGAAGAACTCTTGCAGTTAAGTATACCTGTTTAACTCTCCAATTTTTTTCTTTCTGCTTGAAATAGTCAGGTTAAACTAAATTAATTTGACTTAAGACATGGATTTTCTGAAAGGGAAGTAAGCCTGTCTAGACAGTTGTTTGATAAGTCCATCAGCTCCCACTTGTCCTAAACCATTTGTGTGTGAAAAGGCTTGAACATACACTGCCCGAACATAGCTCACAGCTTCCCATCTGCTACAGTACTTGTAGAAAGCACATGTGATCAGAGCTTGTTATTGTGGCTAAATCCTGATGATGCTCAATTGTTCAAAATTTCCCCTTGGCACCCAAAACTGTTATGCAATCACAAATTCTGTAGGTTGAAAGAGTCCCTGTGCACTGGTGTGGAAGGAAGCAAGGGTGAACGTAGGAGGGCTCTCAGTTTTGTACACAGGTTTTTCTCATGGTTGGTGAGGAAACTCAAGTGATCCCAGCGGGTAGTTACAAGTTAAAAACAAAATTCTCTTCAAGAAGAAAATGATCACACAGTCACGAAACCATTCACAGAGTTGCATAAAGGTTAAACACTGAACATGTTTGACAGATGCTCCACAATTCTTCCCGTAAACAGAGGTCTGCAAAGCTGCAGAACAGACTGTTCCGAATCCTGCAGCAGAGAGATGCTAATGCTCTCAGATGACAATAGCAGAAGAAAGTCCTGAATTGTCTTCCCAGCCAGTTTTGAGCCTAGATGAACTCCCCTGTTCTAGGGAATGTTTGTACTTGGCTGAGGAATGAAGACTTTCAGCTCGGAGGCTTTGCTCTTGTAACGCTGTGGAAGGGAATATGAAGGGAATAGGAGTGGCTAAAGGTGTAAGGGAAGGGTCTGCTGGCAACTCAGAGCTCCAGCTAATGCTTAAAGAGAAATGATATGGACTCAACTTCAAGGTTGCTCCTCAGCCCTGCCACTCTTGGGAGCATGGCTGCCTGCCCTATGCAAAACACTTGAGATCCCAATTAACTGCTGCTATTAATACACAGGGAGCATTGTCACATGGGGAGCATTATCACACCACAGAGCTGCAGATACCTAATTTAGGAAGTGAGGCTCCCTGGCTCTCTGCTCACTGAGGCAGGGGAGGCTCTTTCAAGCAACACTGGTTTGGGGCACTAAGAACAAGGTGTGTGGGTCACCCAGCCCTGCAGCTTGGGGTCCACGTGGGAACATGATGAGCAGCAAGGGTGGGACCCCCTTTTTCAGCACCCACAGCCTGGGAGTGACTCACAATGAGCCACGCCCAGATCTCCTCCCTTTCCACTGCACTGCCCAAAGCCCATGAGCACACTAAACCCTAAACTCCTAGCCAGTCTTCCACGCCTCTGTGGGAAAAGTGAGCTGCAGTTTAAGACAGCAGTCAGGGCAGAGCTGCAGCCCTGGCAGCACCTAGCAGTGGGAGCTGTGGGACACTGGGCTGGGGGACACCTCCACCTCATGCTGGAGCTGCTCCAGGATAGCACCACATCCCTCCTGATGCAAACTGGGAGAGCAGAGCTGCTCTGCACACAGCTGGCAAAACTCCTGCACAATGTACTTGTTGCACTATCCACCCTCAGAGTTACTGAATAGTTTTAATTCTCAATAGTTTTAATTATGATGCCTTTATGTAAATGAAAAAAGAGAAGAAATCTGGGATTCTCTAGGATCTGCTACATAAGTGTCCTAACAGAAGCTTGGCCAACCTGTTGCTTGTATTTGAATAATAACATGCAGTGCCAAAAATGATCACTTATAAGCCTAGCAATCACAAGAAAACTCTTTTTAAAGACTTCAGAAAAATTTCTGACTCGCTAAATGTAAAGCACCTTAATCCACTATGATATGACTTTATTCAATAGTAACACATGACCTTCAATACCAGTGCAGTTTGCTGTATTGAGTATGGAAAAAAAACCCCAACTTTTCTTTCCTTTTTATTATGAAAAACAAAAAATTGTTATTTTTCCTGTCATAGGATTTAATCTCAAAGCATTTAGGTATAGATAAGAAAAGAGAAAACTGGGTTTATATCTCATCAAAAACATTCCACTTAATGTATACTCTAATTCCACACGGCTCCTGCACAGGAAGGTCAGGGCTAAGCAAGCCTGAGTGCTGGGTACCTCCACCACTTGTTTCCATGGCAATGGACTTAAATTAGCACCTCAGAGTCATTACAGAAACCAGAGAGTGACAAACAACAACATACTCTCGGCTTCACATGTCCTGAAATAGAAGCAACAAGAGCTGATATTTCCTTCAGAAGAGCTCCAAATATCTGGAAGAAGGGGACATGGTATTCCCTTTCCAGCAGCTCTATTGACATTGAGAGCTATAAAAATGCTCCATTCTGCCACTTATTTTGCTGTAGAGCTGCACTGAGAAGAGCTTTAATTAAATTCAGAAACCAGAGAGGACAAGGGGATTATCCTGGCTCCTTTCATCATCTTCTGTGTTCCTAGAGAAAGAGATCTTTGAGATATTCAATAGAGAGGAAGGCTGGCTTGGTCTCAGATCTGCATTCAGTTCATGACTTTGCCATCACCTCCCATTGTGGGCCTCTGTGCTCCACCCCACTGCCTGTGAGATGGGAACAGCATCACTCCTCTCCCTCGAGGGAACACAGCACTGTATGTAGAAACAGCAGGTATGGCCCTGTCCTCAAGCTCAATTGTATCACTTGGTACAAATGAAAAATACTTTGAATGAAAGCAAAAGCAAATGCTGCCGGATGTCCAGGACAATGCAGGCAAACAATACAGTCACCATCAGCTGGCACAGCACCCAACCCAGTCCTGGCTGAACCAGGTTTTAACTATTTGCAATAGTCTGGGCTCCTAAAAGCACCATCTGGGGAGCAGAGAACATACAGGTACCAGAGAGCTCCCTTTACAAAAGCTGCAGGCCTTTGTAAGGACAGCCTGGCCACAGCCTGTGACAAGCATTTCCTTACAGCAGCTTTTGCAGCACCTTCACTGCCCCCTGTGAGGGTGTTCCAGCAGCCACATGGCCCTGGGTGCCCCAGGAGCAAAGAAGGACATGTGCACTGCACCCAAGTACAGCTCGCGTGAGGTGATGGTGAGCAGCGGGCAGGGAACACATTTACCTGCATGTCTGAGTTAGTGAAGCTGCAGGCAGACAAGTAGTTCGTGTGCATTGCAACAGATTTCTTCTTTGCAGCCATGTTTTCATTTTTTTCAAATGTCAGAGGGTACACAGAACACTTGTTGTCCAGGCCACTGAAGAGAGTAATAATAGCAGTAACAGAGAGAGGAAAACTGGTTAAAACTGCAACGACAAAAGGCGAGTGGTGATAAGAAGGACACCACCTGTCAGTGCTGTGCTGCCAAACCCTTACAAGTACCGACTTCCCTGTATTGTGCTGTGTGGGATCTCCCTGTGCAGGGAAGCCCCAGCTGCCTCACCAGCCTGGCTGCTTTACAGAACTTGAACAGCTGCGCCTCAGTATTTTTCACCCTTATCAAGTTTATAAATGGCACTGAATGAAACCTCACGAAAGTATAGGCTGGGAGGTGACAGCAGCCACCTCAGGGTTAATGTTTCACATACAGCCAAACTGCCATTTTTCTGCTGACATCTGTCATGGCAAAGATCAGTATTTCAGCATCATTATACACCTACCTTAACAAATGCGACCTAGCTCCTGTAGAAGAGGCAGCATAGCTAGTAGTGGGTGTGAAGACAAAATTTATAGAAGAGTTTGGAAAAAAGGCAACAGAAGCACTGACCCCTGTAGCTGCTGCCCCCCTCCTGAACAGTTGTACCAGCTAAGCTGTGTCAGACCCAGGACTCATTTCTAAAGGGTAGGATGTACATCTGCCTCTTTCCTAGAGCTGGGGTAGATCAGTCCTGCCCTGGTCCCTGGGATCCTGGCACACCACCAGTTGCTGGTTCTGTGCCTTACATTATGTGCATGGCACTTAACTGACAGCACAACAGAAATAGAGAATTAAGTGCAATGTATACATGCACTCCCTGTCTCTGCTGCAAGTGTAAAGACAGAGTTTGGTTGCCAGTCTTTGGGTTCTAGTCAAAAACAGTTCCCAGACTCCTTTCCACACACAGAGTCTGCTTCTCTCTCTCAGTCTGCTGCGTTCTAGATCTGCAAGCTGCACACTGACGTCTCCCTTTGTTCACTTCTCTCGCCCCAAGCTTGCTTTGTCTGATCCACCCAGTTCCTTCTTACAAGATGTTTTGCCAACATTTCATCTCTTTGTTTTTTCCCCTATATAAACTTATTTTTTTCAAACCCGAGCCCTCAGAAAACTACAAGATAATCAAGGATGGGGTTACTTCTCCCCATCCCATCTTAGCAAGATCTACTCACATACTGGTGATCATTAATGATGAATCTCTATGTCATAAAAAAATGAGTGCAAAGTAAGAACACAATTAAAACTTCCTTCCCTTAGAAAATATATCCAACATAGACAAGGACATTAGAAAAGGGAAGTTGCATGCATGCAGAATTCCTAACCCATGATATAAATGCTGAAAGAGGATTATTTTCCATGCTTACACAACAAATGTTACTGCACTGAAGTCAGTGGAGATAATATGTACGAGCCATTATGGAAATAGAATCAGAGGCACTGAATGTAGACCTTCCACCCACAATCACGGCACGCAAACTTCTATCTGTCAGCTTCTGAAGCCACCAGGACACTGCAACAAATCCAACCTTTCTGTGTAAGCTGCTGTGGAAACTGGGAACTTACCCACAAGCAATGGCACATCCAGAAGGGGCATATGCACATGCCATCAC
Source organism: Hypocryptadius cinnamomeus (assembly GCA_013400635.1). Lineage (NCBI taxonomy): Eukaryota > Metazoa > Chordata > Aves > Passeriformes > Zosteropidae > Hypocryptadius > Hypocryptadius cinnamomeus. The sequence continues at coordinate 17,225 of VYZP01038549.1, read as the reverse complement.
CCAGGTACACGGCATCGTCACGGCGTGCTCCTGAAACACAGCATCCCTTTAGACTGCTAAATGCTCACTGCTCCTCCAGCCCATGCAAGGAAAACAGTGGGAGTGATAAGTTCAGTATTTCTGTGGGACATCCTCAGGGTCAGTGCAAGGTATAGCCATAACTCAATGTAAGCCAACAACCCTGACTGCAGAACGCAGCAGAGCAGCAGGAGGATGGCCGGTCCTTCTCTGACACTCTCCACCTTATTTATGAGCCCCAAACTGATCATAGAGCATGTTTTATTGGGTCATCCAGTGCTCCACATGTAAAAGTGAGTTAAAAACAAATAGTTTTTCCTCATCTGTATGGTGCAGGGTGCCACAAAGCAGCCCAGACAGGACTTTGAGGAGCAGTGGCACCATTTCACAGTGAACACCACAGCTGAAGGATCCCCAGATCACACACAGCACCTGCTACAGGAGGGCCCAGGAAGAGTTGCCCTGTTTTTCTGGCTGGGCTTTGCCTCCCTTGTGAGCAAAGAGGTTGGATCAGACCCTCCTACTGGAGACCATGACAAACCCCAGTGTCCTGACAGGGACTTTGCTCAGAAACAGGTCAAGGGACATGACTTGCCCTGGGCTCCTTTTTGTGGGGTGCTAGTGGAAGTCTGTATTTTATCCCATTATCCCACTGCCTCCAGTGACACCTGTGAGCCCTTCACCTCAGCCCACTGTCATTTGCCCTAGGCACAGAATTTTGCTGAAGTTTCACTTACTTTGTTGGTAGTGAAGGAATCCCACACGATCACCTTCCCATCCTAAATGAAAGCAGAGAGAAAGAGAAACTGAGGCCTTCCAGAGACATGGCTGCTTCCCAGCTTGGAGAAAACTCTGCTGCTCATTTCTTCTCCCTAGTCTGTTATGTCCTTTTGTCTCCATCTTAACAGCAGCACAGTGGTCACAGTGAAGCACCAAGGAGACACTTCTCAGTAGTGCTGTTGTACCTACCACAAGAGAAGTGTATCTCCTCCTCTCTGAGATGACTCATGTTTGATTAAAAGACCAAATTATTTTTCTTTTTTTTCTCTTCCCTCTTAATGGCTTCATGAGTACTCCTTTCACCTGCAGCACATGCCAGACAGGGCCATCCCCTCAGGAACCTGCAACCTGTAAGCCCTCACCTGCCTCAATTGATTGTTTATGGATATTGCACTGTTTATTCATCTACCCTTTCCAGTCTGATCCTGGTTTTCCCTTTACTTGTCACTACACTTACTTAACTTTCAATTATCCATTATACAACCAGCTAAATAGCCACCACAGAACCTTGTACAGAGAGCAGCACAATCACTTGGTGTACACCAGCTACACTTGTGCCAGCTACTTTGCCTTATGCACATAAAATTGTAATCTTCCCTGTATGATGAAAGTGAAATGTTTATTACTGAGCAACAACTGCTTCTGCACCTGGACTTACAGTTCTTAAAATAGAGTAAAAAATGCATTTCATCCTGTCTGTTCAGTTTTCTGATCTACACACTAACATTTTAACCACTTTAAAAAGTGTGACATTAAATATTTAAATTATTCTCTTTGTTGAGATCACCATGAATGGTAAAAACTCACAGTAAGTGAAGGTGGCTTGCAGTGCAGATTGCCTATTTTTATCCCTCAAGTGAGACCCCTGACAGATTTCATGTAGGTCAGTGAACAGCTGTGAGATGCAACAAGCTCACTCACTGCCATACTGGGCTCAGGATGAACCAGGGGATCTAGAAAGCAATTATCTCATTACCTCCTCCAGCTTATGAGACTGGTCTTGAGCAGGTGTTAGGACTATTTCTCAAAATGCCCAACTAAATGCAGTAATTTTGGCAGGATATCTGAGGCCTTCAAGGTCATATCAATCATACAGACTGCAGAAGAAATTTCTGTGCATAGAAATCTCTAAAAAAAAAATCAACATTTCTTCTCTTTTCCTGATTATTTTCTCTGAACACACAACCTGAAAAATTTGCTAAGTATTTAATCTGTAAAGAGCAAGGAAATAGATGTAGCCTCACATGAGTCTATTTTTTTATTGTAGGAGGGAATATGGGAAAATCTGTGTATGACTGGACAAGAAATATTTAGGATATTTGTTACAAGAGGTGTACCAATAATTCAAAGATTAGAATTACACTCTCTGAACAAATGCATTGCCAATGAACTTCTTTCAGGGCATCTTGAAAACATTTACAATAATCCCAGGCATCACCTGATAGGAGTGGCACATGGCACAGCAAGAAGATTTGTATAGTGCTCAGCAGCATACCTGGGAAGAGCTCACAATTCTTCTCTTGTCTTTGCACCAGTCCATACAGAGAACTTTGTTTCCATGGCCCTTCAGGGTCCTCCTGGTCTTCATCACAAACTGTCCCAGTGCCTCCACACGCTCTGCCACCTGATGAACTGCAGACAGCTGATGGTTAGAGAGCCCTTCATCAAAGCTCTGCCCTGGCAAATATCTGTTGATGAGTAATGCCCCTGGAGGGATTAATCCCTGAAGTTTGAGCCCATGGTGCAGTCAGCTCTGCTTCAGAGCTGGCAGGTGGCTAACACCAAGGTGGGTGGCACAGGAACATAGTCACCAGATAAAGACAAGGATGATGTCACTCAGGGTTAAATTCCAGGGATGTAGCAGCTGAAGCTCCTGCAAACCATCCCACCCAAGTGTAAGTGGAAAACAGATTACCCCTTTGCCCCCTTTACCGGGAAATGTTCAGGCCTGCAGGTGGACAGACAGGTGTTCTGGAGGTGAGACTCCCAGCTGCAGCACTGGGCTGGTGCAGTGGGATACAGGTACTGGCCACTGGCACTGGTGACTGCTGTGCCATCCCTTCTGGTGGCCAGGAGCACAAGGGCCAGGACACAGCTCTGAGTGAGCAGGAAGCTGGACATTCGCTGTCAGAGTGCACTATCTAACTTTTCAACAATAACTATGGACATCAAGGACTTAGTGGGATGTCCCTTCTACAAGAGAGGGAAACAGAGGGCAGGCAAGCAACTCTCCTGAGCAGCATCCTCTGGTGGAGAAGTCAGTTCTTTCGTACCTCATTTAATAGCAGTACTTTCAGCTGATGTTCTTAAGAACACAACAAATTCACATTTCTGCTTGTGCAAGCTGACTTTGACATAAAATTCATGCAGCTGACACAAGTAGAAGGTGTCTCATGTAACCCTGATGCCTCAAGCTGGGGTCACCCATAAATGTGTGGGAGGAAGTGTCATCTGAGGAAACCTGTTTGCCCTGCTCCAGCATGTTCATCCCATGTGGAGCTGAGCAGGGCCATGATGTATCTCAGCACCCAGGGGCAGCTCTTCACACACAGGGAGGGTGAGACTCACTTCAAGTCCCACAGCAGAGTAGAAATCCTGAGGCTGGAGACTCTGGCACCAGAATTAAAAATGACTCTAGAGGAGAGCTGATAGGATCCAGCACTCCCTGTGTTGTATGGTTGTCCACACCAAAACCTAAGATGATCCAGCTGCTGCTGGCTGTGGGGGCAGTGCCTGGCTCAAACCTTCTGAAATAAATGGAGAAGCTCACATGCTTTAAAGAGCTGGAAGAGGAAATTTTGAGCTTTTCACTGCCCTGCTGGAGACTGAGCTTCACCCCCATGGCAGAGGTGGTGCTTTGGAGCTGCCTTGCTACTTCACCCTTCATCACTTTTCTGGGGCTGCAAGGAAGCTGAGGGGCTGGGAAGGGCTGTGACAGTGAGAGAGCAGGCATTCTGAACTTACAGATCATTCCTTGGCACAGGCTCAGTGAAGCAATTTCTGCCCAAGGCAGAGACTGATTTCTAGTGGATTACCTTCTCAAGAGTTGTCTTTCAAAGCCACCAGCCCCACAGGCTGTGCCAGAATAATGCTCTCAGCTGAAACTCTGCTCAACCAGTGTCCCTGAGGCAGGGCACAAGCGCTGTCCACCATTTCTCACAACTTGCCCACAAGTCAGAAGCAAGTTTCTGAGAAAGTACCATATAAACCCACTGAGGAAAAGATACATTCCCCCTACTACTGCCTATAGAAACCTGCCAAATGATCCAATCAAAAGACATGGAAACACAGGAGAGGAGGTTATTATGGCAGCTGGAAAGATGCTTGTGTCCAGAATATATCTGAAAAAAACCAAACGTTTCACAGACACTGGACAAACAGTTTCCATTATGTGAACACAGCTGAGACTCTGAAATTGTCTGGTTTAGCCTCACTGATTCTCTGAGGATGCTTATCTCCAACCACAGTCATAATAACCCTGCTCCTGCCTAGCATGGGTTTGAGAGTCAGACAGTTATTTTTAAGCATTCACCAATATTGTTCAAAGATAGTTGAAAATCGTGCACTCAGACAAGCAGATTAGCTAAAGCCAGTAAACAGCTTGACTAGTTTTACAGAGGTCCAGATAAAACTGCCTGTTTTTCTTAAAAATATTGTTTGGCCTGAACAGGAGGTGTGGAATTGATGCAGATACTCTTGGATCTTTAATCTTTTCTGTGTTGGGTCTAATGGTCTCTCTGGCCCTAAAAATTCATAGATTGCACAAACAGAACAAAATTCTGCCTACATCTAAAGTTTTAAGGTCTTGACCTGACTCCTTAAAATTATAAGACTGCAAATCAAATGCATGTTTGGCATTTCCTTTTTCTATGCACATTTTTGAGAGCTGCTGTTCAGAACCAATAGGACAAATAAGGACAATCCTATTTCAGCCAGCTATTTGTTTTGGGAACCACAGAGGGAAAGTCATGATCCGAGCAAAAGAATGCAGAAGATACAATTTTAGATTAGGGGAAAAAACCACCCAAACCAACCAACCAAGCAAAAATCAGAAATGATGCCTCATTCTGAAACCTACAAACTCTGCAGATATAGTACTTGGGAATAATTTAGGTGTAAAAAAGCTCTGATACAGAATCAATGATAAAAAATATCGTAAGGAGCATCGTTCTACAGCAGCATAACACTTTTGTCTTAGAAATGCTGTAATGGCTTTGCAAACACAGATTTCCAATAGAAATTCACAGATTCTATATATGACAAAGAATATCCCATGACTATCAATGGCACAGTTAGAGTATCACTGTAATCACAGGCAAAAGTTTGTGAGCAAAAATGGGTTTAAGAATATGCTTAAGAGGTCTGTTAACCAAAGACCCTGCCACTTCTGATACAGAAATGACACTATAGGAATATGGTGATTTATGGTAACGTTTCTGTAATGAGGACATCTTTGTTTGTTTAACAATTCTGATAACAGGACATTCATATAACATGATTGTCTAACTTAGACAAGAAAATGTTCTATTTATTCCAGAATATATATATATATATAAATAAAAATATAATTCCGGAATATCTATATCTATATATATATTGTAATCCTTCCCAACCTGAAAATCAGAAGTATTTTTCAGTCCCTCCTTCTTCCAAAACACTAAGAACTAAGTCACTGGATACAAGCTCAGATTCCTTTTCAATGCTTAAGGCACCAGAACACATGAAAGAAAAGTTTTAATGACTAATATTTCTAATAGAGTGAGCTATATGATTTCAGACAGAAACAGTAACTTACATGTTTTTCTAAAAAAAAAAAAAATCAGCAAAAGAAAAAAAAAAACCAACAAAAAACAACAACCCACAACCCTGCAATGTATCACTGTAATTATAAAATGAAATAATAATNAAAACAACAACCCACAACCCTGCAATGTATCATTGTAATTATAAAATTAAATAATAATAATAGAAGGGTTTTAGATAATAATAACAGAAGGGGTTTTTATATCTCAGAACTTGTGAATACCTATCTAAAAAGCTCCATTAACGTAAGGTGAGCTTCTTTCTCCTGACAGGGGAAGGGGATAGGGGGAGGGGACAGCTCCGCTCCCGGCCCTGCGGCCGCCCCGCCGCCCGCGCCCGGCCCCACTCACGCTCCACGTCGTGCAGCTTGGCCCGCTCCTCCTCCAGCTTGCCCTTCAGGCTCTCGGCCTCGCTCTTCAGCGATGCCAGGGTCTCGTTCTCGTGCAGCCCCTCGGTTGCCATCTTTGCAAAGGAAGCGGGGAGAGCGGGGATGAGAGCGGGAGGGAGGAGGAGTTTGCCAGCCCGGCTCTCGGGGATGCTGCCGCGGCTCCTGCTGCCTCAGCAACGGCGCCGGAGCCGGCCCGGGCTCCCCCTCCCCTCCCCGCTGACGTCCAGGCCAGTCCTGAGCACGCACACCGTGGGGACCAGCATCCCCACCATGCCCGATCCTGCCCGCTGCAGCATCCCCCGCCCTGCCCGCTGCAGCCTCCCG
>VYZP01038549.1:0-10504 GCA_013400635.1 Hypocryptadius cinnamomeus | reverse complement strand
GAGGTCTGTCCATGGCATTTCTGCTGGGCTATCCCTGGATCCCGAAGCTGCAGCTGGTAACGGTGAGTTCCACACTGACAGCTCCAGCACTGACTCACCCGCACCTCTGAATCAGCACTGCATCCCTGCAACTTGTTTCCCTGGCAGAAAAGGGGCAGAGCAGCTGTTTTTGGAAACAATGCTCCTTTTTAAGCCCTTCCACACCTCGGGTGAAATCCCGGCCTCATTAAAGCAAATTCCCACCAACTTCCACATGGCTAGGGTTCGTCCTGGCTGCTGACGGTACACCCAGACAGGCGGGCGATGCCGGGCNTCCTGCCCGCTGCAGCATCCCCGATCCTGCCGGCTGCAGCATCCCCGGTCCTGCCGGCTGCAGCATCCCCGGTCCTGCCGGCTGCACCATCCCCGATCCTGCCGGCTGCAGCATCCCCGATCCTGCCGGCTGCAGCATTCCCGGTCCTGCCCGCTGCAGCATCCCAATCCTGCCGGCTGCACCATCCCCGGTCCAGCCGGCTGCAGCATCCCCGGTCCTGCCGGCTGCAGCATCCCCTGTCCAGCCGCTCCAGCATCCCCTGCTCCAGCCTCCCAGTGGTCTCCAGGCCGGCAGCTGGGACCAGGCTCACCTCCTGCCCCGTTCCTACACATATCCCAGGCCCTCTTCACAGCCCAAAGGTTTCATTTCCACAGAAACACATGCCAATGGCTTTTTCTGCTACATACCTAAACTTGTTTGTACAAGTTGCACAATGTGGGAGAAAGAAGAGGGGAAAAGCCATCAGTCATCCCAATGGCATTTTAAAATATCAGATTGGGAAGACAGATCTTGTCCAGGGTTACCAAGTCCCATTTTAGCTCTACCACTCCCTGATATTCCTGTGGGTAGGTGGTACTGGGAGAATCAGCTATGCAGGTCTCTGGCCCAGTTCCTGGGCCAGCAAGACAAATGCAGTGGTGAAAACTCTTCTCTCTACTATGCTTTGAATTCCTGATTTTTAAATTTGGTGTTGTCAGGGTTTCTTTCCTTTTTATTTCTCTCCTTTAGACAAGCTACCCCTCGTATATCCTACTCTCAGATGTGCACATTAGTCTGTGGTGTCCCCAACTCTTGAAACAGAGCAGTTTCCAAAATCCCGAAGAGGTAATAAATAGCCCTCCACTATGGTGTGGTGTGGTGTGAGCCCAGGGGCTCAGCTCTTTGGGTTCTGCTCATATGAATATGTGCTGGGCAAAGGGAGCAGCTGATGCTTCCAGAGAAAGAACCATGTCACACAGCTTTTTGTTCCCTGGGAGTTCCTTGAAAATGTCCCCTTTTTATTGCAGAATTGTCCTTGATCTACAAGGAGTAACTCTGTGTAAATTGACTCCCATTATCTCCCTTTAGCCAGAAAATAGACAATCCAGTGGCTATTGTTCAACCTGGGGATGTGCCAAGATTGGAGAGGGAGATAAGAAAATGCTTGTTTGCAGCTGTTGTTTGGACTCTGGGCACATCCTGGACAAAGTGTGGGTCTCAGAGAAAATAAAAGTCCCTTCCTACACTGGGTTTAGAAGCAGTGCTGCTGTCCAGCTGGGGTGCAGAGGCAGAGCTGCTGAGCTCTTCACCATCACTCTGGAGCTGAACTCGGGCCCCGTCTGGCCATGTCCACAAGGTCCCTTTTAGTCAATGGCTCTGTAGGCAGAAGCCAGGTTACTTCACTGTGAATCAAATACAGTGGATGTATTTCCAGTCTTCTCACTGTCCACAGAAACTGGTGTGATCTAACCCAACCAGCCTGATGGCCATGTAGGCAACCCTGAACACATTAGAAAATAAAATGTAGGCAGTATAAGCTATGGGTTCACACACTGCTGGATAAAGGAACATCCTTCAAAGCCCCCAAGAGTCATCAGCACATTGGAAATGCCTTCCAGCACAGACTATGCCAAGGTAATAAAAACTGAGTATTTTTTAAGTGATACCAAAAGAATGGGAAAAAAGCAAAACCAAGAAACCCAAAGATCTTTTGACAGGAAAGTGACAGAAAGCTTCTTCCCGTGCATTATCTTCAGGTCTGAAGTTATATTAAACTCAAGAATGTAGCTGTGTCCTGGGGGACTAGCAGAAGCAGATTCTGAAGAAGAAACTTCGTTTTTGAAGGATTTTGTTCATATAACAAATGCCTTATTTCTGACACCTGATAAGTGTGGAGAGGCCCAGAAGTTAAAGCCAACAAAAGGCATGTAGGAAATTTCTTTGCCTTGATAGGAATGCATCAGCTTTCAGGAATTTGGCATAGATAACACCTATGTGTCAGACAGTTGGCATAGTTCTAACAGTGAAAAATCCAGTTTCTTGCTTTACTGATGTGAACAGTCTCACTGCCTTGTGGAATGGGATTAAAAAGCCTACAAAGAGCAGCACAGAAGGTGAGAAGGTCTTTGGGAACCGTACACGTGCAGGCTGATACGTGATACTAATCCTGAGATGATGGGGTCAGCAGAGCCAGGAGGTGGCAGGGAAGTGTCTACTGAACAGACTGAGCTGCAGAAGTGTGTGATGCATAATGTATATTTCACTGGTTTGAAAAAAAAAATTAAAAAGTATTTAATTCATCTGACCAACTCCTGCTTAACTGCCCATGCCAACATTAGCTAACCATGCAAAAATACAGGTTAGAGTAAGGCCAGTTGGGAGCTTTAAATAAAATGAACCAGGGCTGAATTAATTTAGATGATAGCTTAGTGCCACACATGGCAAATACACCAGACTGCAGTGATGAGTGGTGGGGATCCATGGAAGAAAGTTGGTCCTGCTCTGGTAATAGTAACACTGGGGGAAATAAAGGGTCTAGCAGTATAAAACAAATTGTTGCCTACCTCAAAAGTCAGGCCTTTAAAATAAGTTTCTTTTCTCACTAATTCACCAGCTGATCTCTTTTCAAGTTGTAAGCTAATTTTGTGGTGAAATGAAACCAGAAAACATTGAATTTCTACTGATTAGCACCAAACTCCAAAGCAGGCAAAACCCTAAAGGAAGAAGATTATTTTGTCTAAAAGGCAAACAATTGAAGTAGGATGATGTAAACACTGGGAATCAGCAATTTCTAATTCTGTTATCCCTCGACATATGTTGTTTTTGGGGAAATCACCAAGACTGGCTGATGAAAATGCATGTGTACATCTGCTGGACTGAAATTAGGAGTTGCATGGGCACATCAGGGAGCTGCAGAAAGATCAGCCAGTTACACACCACCATATGCACATGCATCCACAAACACAACTGAGGCAAAGGATATATTGTGCATTTTGATATAAGTCAAAGCATACACACAGCTCTGAAAAAAACAATTTAAAAGTCAAGGACGGAATTTCCCTACTCGTGTGTATTTCTGTGCTAGTGCAAAGAGCTCTCTGTGTTCTGAATATCTGCTTTTGAACCTTTCAGAAAATATGAAGCAAGCTGAAGCCAGATGTACCAGAAAGCCCCAGACCTGCAGTGCCATTGGGAAGCCTAACAGGCTGTTAGGTACTGATGCAATTCCTCCTGAAGTCTCAGTCTGCTTCCACCTTCCAGCTGTTCCAGCTGCTAAGAGTCTGACCTCCTTACTGCCAATAACAGGGAGAAAGTTGCAGGAACTGTAAATAACAAACAGCCAGTTTCCTGCAATTCCAGCATGCATTTATCAAGTCATGCAAAAATTTACTGAATAAATAGCCAAGAAGGCTGTTGGCCAAGAAGGACCTGAACAAAGCAGCAATTTCGGTCGGGAGAAGCAAATAAACTGGGAAGGGACTGCCTTTTGTCTTGCAGTCATTACATCTAAACTTCCTCCCAAACAAAGTAATGCATGGGAATGTGTGTGTCAGCCAGTAAATTGTACACATGTACCACCTACACCTCCAAATCAGTGCTCTCATCTGCCTGTACAACAGTGCTATGTAAACACAGCTTGCTAAGCCTTTTAGCGTTTCTGCAGAGATCATTTCATCTGACACTCACATACAACAAACTGTTGGACCCTATGGTAGAGAACACTTCTGGGGAGGAAACAGTGATGGATGTCTTCTCCAACTGATAATGTACAATGGTTTATGAAGATAAAATTAAACTACTGCAAGCTGGACAGTAAAATTCTGAAGTTTACAAAAGGAGTTTTGGAGGCCAGCTCTTCAATAGCCACATAGGTTCATGACCTTAGCTGTGTGTTTCACCTAAAAAAACCCCACTGTGATGTCTTTGGAACAGAGCTCCCTACCAGGAGAGTGGGATATTACTCACCACTAATTGCTGGAGCTTAGAAAGCATCCAACAGAAGACATTCCACTGCTCTGCAACTTTTTCCCACCTTATCCTCATTGTAGCAACTTCCAGCTCTCACCCAAGTACTGCAGATAGCCCAGGAGACAACCTGGTCACAGTAGGAAATGTGAGCACAAAGGAGTTGTGACAGCCCTTCACTGGTGTCTGAGACAGACTAGGTGAATGTCAACTCCCCTGTCTCTAGTGAATGACTTTGTTGTGACGATTTAATATTTAATAATACAAAACCCAACAACTTAATAACAAATATTCTTGTTGTTAAGTTCCTTCAAAGGCAAGTGGGAAACTCAAGATCACAGGCCAAGCAGAGCATACATGTATCTCAGGGAAGAGATGGGCACATAACATTTGCACAGCAGGTGTGGTACCCAGGGTAAAAAGCTTATGGCCATTTTCCAATCAAGAATCATAAAAAGTATCCTTGAACCCTGGGGCTACCTCACTTGTAGGTTTGTGGAAACACCAGGTGTCTGTCTGGCAGTATGTTGGGGAAGATGAAACAGGAAAGCCTTATAAATATGATTGCTTGGCAAAAGATTTTGAGAATATGGAAACTATAAGCGAGATTGAAATGAAAAGAAAGCTTTGAGATACCTTAGTTACTGAACAACTGGAAAACAATGGTATGGCCAGCTGAAGGTAATCCCCTTTTGATGAAACAATACCCTCTGCTTGCAGACAGGTCCAAGGGTCAGAGCAGACCCTACTAGCTTGGCAGAAGAGGTCCAAAGAGTAGTTTTTAGGGTTTAAAATGTAACACAGTATGGTAATGTAATCATTCTTATAGGCTGTATGTAAATGCTGTAGGATTTCTATCTTGTACTAGATTGGCTAGTGAGAATTAGGATACTCAGCACAGAAGATTTATGGTATTGTAACTGGAACTTCGTTCTCTTTTACTCTTTCGTGCTCTCTCTCATCCTCTTTACCACGCTCTTGGCTTCTTTCTCTTTACACTCTCTTTATCTTTCTCTCCCTCTTTGGGGCCTGCTCTGAGCTGTGGCTGGCAGCTCCCAGCAGGACCCTGCACCCAGACCCTTTGCAACAAACCGCGAGTTCCAAGAGATCTCTCGTCTCCGTCTGTCCCGACTGTCCTACCCCCTGTCCTCCCACAGCAGTCTGTGAGCCTAGCAGTGCTTATTTGCTGCTCAGAAAATTCCAACCTCAGAGAGCCCTGCTCCACTGCCCGTTGTCGCAGCGCCCACAGCGTGGCTGTGATCGGTGACGTACCATCTCCACACAGAGCGAGCAGTAGCTGCGTTGTTCTGATTTGACAGAAACGGGCCTGAGGGGCTTCTCCTTGCTGCACTTGTCGCAGGGACCAAACACAATTGCTAAAAAGGTCTGGTCCATCTTGGTGGGTCACGAGAGCTGAAAGAGAAGAAGGAGGAAAACATGCATGAAGTCCAGCACAGAGCTTCCCACCACTGCTGTGCCAGCTAAGGAGCCTGGGCTGTATATAGACAGCTGTAGGCTGGATAATCTCTCTGTGACTAATCCCTTGAGCTGCATGAACTGTCACTATATACAAGACAGTCACGTGCTCTGCAGAGTCTTTTTATGAAGAAAAACATATAGCAAAATATATTTACACACACCATTATAATATGTGCTGTGCACATGGGAAAGTACTTTTAATTTGTACTTGGCCATTGCCAGCAGACAATAACCTGAAATCCACAGCAACAGCTGGACTTCTGAGAAACCTGCACTGCTCAATAAACTTTGTTTTTTCACTGCACTATAAAATAGTCATTATTATGCATTATTTTTAAAGCTGAAAATATGACCTAGGATTTGGTCAGCAGCAGCTACAAAATATTATGACCAATATGCTGTTTGAGCAGAAATTGATGCTTCAAGCACACTGACAGCTGGGTCATTACAAATCCACTTTTGTTCTCAAGCCAGGCATCTCTAAGATCAAAGCACTATCACCAACAGAGTATTAAAAACTACTTGAGAGTCAGACAAACAAATGGGAATAATATTGCAGTGTCATTTTTGTCTGTACATTTTTCATAGGGAAAACAAGACCTTTCGCCTCCTCTAAAAATGGAAGTTTTCAACAATATTTAGACTTGTACATAAAAAATGAATTTGTGGTAAACAATCAGAAGTAGTTATCACAATAGAGATTTAAATGGAACAAAAGAAATTCAATGACCTATGACATTTTAGAATTTGTCTGGCTGGACATTATACAAAAATCAAACCAAACTTTACTCTGTGTACTTGTCTCCATCCTGCTGTTTATTCTTATGTATTTCAGTGGACTATTTGAAAAGTTAAGACAATAAACGCAGAAATCCTGCCCACTTTAAAGTAAATAAAAGTTTTGGTGTTGTCTCCAGGGGATGCATGACTTCATCCCAAAACATGTGGGAAGAAGAAATTTGTCCTGGAAGGAAATGCAGTGTAATAATTTAAAATTTGCATGGAGATTTCAGTTAACAGTCAAGAAGGTTTATATTCCACTTGATGAAAAGCAGCAAATATGGCCTAATATGACCTGAAACTTTCAATGTATTTTTTTTGTAAATGTGAACCTGAGACCACAAGCTGCCACCCTTTCCAGGGGAGCTCCTCTGTGCAGGTATTGCTCAGGGCTGTAAAATGCCTGCAGTGCCTGGGCTCAGCTCTCCTAGATCCTTAAAACTGAACAAGCACAGCTTGACAACTGAAGAACCTGTTATTCCAAGCTTCTCAGAATTAGTGGTTTCCTCAGGAACCACTGATCTTATTTGAAGGAAATGTCATCAGTAGCTCCAGACACTTTTGACAAGGATCTAATGGGCTTGGAATACATACTCTGGGCAGAATTCATCTTTGATAAAATATAAGAAGTGGCTGGAGTAATATACAGGAGGAATCATACCTGCTATCAGTATTTTACTTCAGATGAGATTATGACACGTTACAAAATTCTACTACAAGAGAAGCCACCAAAAGTTCTGAATAATTAAAAAGCAGTATTACTGCTGACATAGTATACAAATCCATCACTATGACAATTTTGCAAAGATATTTAAAGCAAAAAGGTCTAAAACCATTACAAGTTCTAGCACTGTAGCCTGAATTTTTAATCTTACTAGGTTTTTAAAGTTACATTAGAAATTTAAAGATGGTGAATCATTAAGAAATGTGTTACTACAGAGAAATTCTGTACAATGAATCTTGTTGTAAAATTAAAAAAAAAAAATACCCACCTTTTCAGAGAGCAAGAACCTGGAGATTCTCAAGATGACTAAGTAAGCCCTGTGCAGCTGCTAATGTAGAAAGACAACCTTCCTATTAATTCTACTTAAAGGTATTTAAAGCTCAGCCTCTCCAGTTGCATCACCTCAGATCAGTTACATACTGGGGATTACTGATAATGACTTTATTTTAACTGCCCTCTTTTAGAACATAGAATAAAGAACAGAAACTATTAGGCAAGCCAGACCTTATGTACACGTTCCATACAGCAGTTTTTCTGATGGTTTGTTTATAAATAAGTATTTGCTTGTTAACAAATATTAAAGTTGAAATATACTGGGGAGGTGACTGACAACTGATTTTTCCAACTATCAACTTGGTATTCTGATAAACAGCACTGCCAATATTAAGTTTATCTTATATTCTTAAAAAAATTTACAAGTCTAACAAATTGAGTATTGTCCATGCTGGTTCTTCCTTTGTTATACTTCTACAATTCTCCTGTTCTAAGACAGGAAATTTAAAGCCAATAGGATTAAAAAATACTGCTTTTCTTGCACTCTTTGAAAAAATTGTTGGGATGTTTATGAAAACATGTCTAACAAATTTTAAGAACTGCTGAAGGAAGGCACTGAATTAATGTCATTAGATTTCACATTTGGTAGTCAAGGGGATCTGAGGGAAAAAAGAACTGAACCTCAGCCCAGTAGAGACTTGGGTAAAAGTAACCAGTCCTAATAATTTTTTATTAGAATATTATGGGAGCACAGGACTGAAAGGGACCACCTGTGCTGCTGAGCTCTATTCCCAGAAACTGCAGGAGTCACAAGTCTAAACACATCCAAAAATGCCAAAAGCATCTTGCACATCTCTCCATAAGCCGTTTCAGTGCTTCCCCACTGCAGTAAGGATCACCATTCAACACGTTCCCATTTGAATTAAATACCTTTCTCCTTTAGCATCATTCTAGGAAAGTTAACCTCACTAATGCCCCTCCACTAAAACTGCTCCTTATAATCAGAAGAATAACAGAGAACAAAAATAGTTTTGCACTTCAATTCTGGCTGAAGGCATTAATATCAGCAAAAGCAGGTTCTGAGAGCATACAGTAAGCTGGATAATTTTAAACTTTGTTTTAAAAATATACCTTGTTGTTTGCATACACAGCATTAATAGCACACTCCACACAAAGTTCTCAAAGTAACGAAACATCAAATTGTCAGAACAGTTTTCCTTGATCAACAATTTTTGTCACAACAGCACATGCACCTTGACACCTCTGTGTGATGTGGATGCAAGAGTGGGCTGTGATTTTCCTCACATCAGCCCAGGTAACAGACACACAGCTCCAGGAGCTGCAAAAAAAAAAAAAAGGCTGTGCACAATTTGCAGTAACAAAAGTTGCTTCCATTAAACTATTTCCAGAAATTCATGAGGAGCCAAGGACAGCACACAATGCTGACAGGAAGAGACACAATATTGCAGCAAAGCAACTAAATTAAATAAATGTTTCTGGTGCAGTACAAGACTGACAACACTCATAAATGTTCATATAGTTCCAAGTAACTTCTTTCAAATGATTCCATACTGAAAAAATAACTATTGCATCACACAAAGAACTACAAATTGATTTAAAACTATTTTATTTAATATGTTAAAATAGTCTACCTACATGTATGATCTCTTGTACAGCTTTTATTGTTATTGAACAAACCACAAAATGTTTCCTTCATATATTTTGACAATATCTCTGTGGATATCATGAGGAATATGACACTGTACATGGTAAGCACCAGGAACACTAAATAGCAAGAATGATTCCCTCTTTATACTTAAAGGTTGTTTGTGACATTAAACAAGTACTAACACTGTAGTAATCGTAAAAAAAAAAAAAAAGTCAAAGAAATTATTCCTTACATTAACTCAATTCATTATAATCCTTTAGCTATTTCAGAGCTTTAGTACTTGATTTTAATAACTATGGCAAACAGAGTAGCTAGAAACCCAGCATTAGTTACCTATTTAGGGACAGTCA
Organism: Hypocryptadius cinnamomeus; assembly: GCA_013400635.1. Classification (NCBI taxonomy): domain Eukaryota; kingdom Metazoa; phylum Chordata; class Aves; order Passeriformes; family Zosteropidae; genus Hypocryptadius; species Hypocryptadius cinnamomeus. Next base: position 971 of record VYZP01038549.1, on the reverse strand, counting down.
CCCTTGTGGTGAGGTGAATGCTATTTCCCCTGCTGTTCTGACAGGGTCCAGAACTAAATAAAGTTATGTTTACTCCCTGACCACAGGGAGAAGGCTGAACAAAGCAGAAAGGAGATAATTTCTGCATTTAAAGATCCTCCAACTGAAATTACATAAGTAAAGGTGAAATGTAAGGAATTAAGGTTGGTTTATCATAAACACCAGACCACAGTTGCTGCATCTGCTCCTATTCAGTCTCTGGACTGGAGGAGGGAAACCAGCAAGATGAGAAAGGCAGAAAGGTGATGTATGCATACTCAGTGTGTATTCTGAAATACATTGCACTGCAGATGGAAACAAACCAGGAGATGACTCCTACCTTTCAGAGAACCAAGCTTGTACTTCAAACCTGGATCATAGCATGAATTTTATATCTAACTTTTCTATTATAATAACTGATATTGAATCCAAACTTGGCACTGCAGAGAACAGAACTGAAACTTGTCTCCAAGAAGAGCACCTGAGTCCCTGCTCTGGCCAAGGAGCTGTGCAGAGTGCTTGAGCTGCAGTGCAAGCACTCAGAGAGCTGAGCCAGCCTGCCTACAAAAAGACATTGTGGGTTTGTAACAGCCATTCTCTTAGATTGATCTCAGTTCCCCTCTTCACAGAAAGGTGAAAGCCAGTCTCAGATATACCAAGGCAAAGAACAGAATTGCCTTGGGAAGGAAAAAAAAACCCTCTCATTACAGGAAGTGAAGGCAAAGAAAATTGTACAGCAGTAACATCTATCACATGCCAGTCTCCCCCTCTGACTGCTGCTGACAGGGCAGCAATGCAAACTTGTCAGATAAATGCTTTTCTTGTCAGCTGTGGACTAAAAACTGTATGGTAAGCTTTGTGTCCAGGTGATGATATAAAGTTATTCTTGTAGGACTGAAATGAAGGAAGAAGAGTAAGAAAAGGGAGAAGGAAATAACAAGACAAAATTACTC
>VYZP01038548.1:4579-33470 GCA_013400635.1 Hypocryptadius cinnamomeus | reverse complement strand
CTGTTGCGATACTTCTTTGTGTGTTTAGGTCTGCATGGCCGAGGTAGCTTTTAGGAAGTGTTGCTGCTGGTAGCAAAATCCAGTTGTCATGGATTAAGGTGTTACATGGTGTTCAAATCTGCCTAAGAGCCAAACTAGCCCAGGATGCAGTGAGACGACCCACTGGTTTTACTGGTAGAGCGACTTTAAACTCTTCTCTAACCTGTGATTAATTTGCTGTCAGTCCCTAAACAGCCGTTTGAGACTCTACTGTGCACAACATCACTGAAAGATTGAGAGGTGTAGAACTGGAGACACCACAAACCTGCTTTGTTGGTAAAACCAGAGTATTTTGTAATAGCACTCATTTCCTCTAGAAGAGGATTGGACATTGGAGAGACCCCGCTTTCCTCACCTTTAGCTAAAAGGAGTGTCTGTCACATAAGTGATTGTCACATACATATTACATTGTTTCTTCTCTTGTTGAATAGACATATTTCCAAGATTTTCCACCTGAACTTTTAACCATAATTAAGTATTTGGCTAGGACAAAAATATTGTCATGTAATTAGTTTTTCTTTTGCTGTTCATTAATGCATTTCAACTTGCTGGTCTGCATTTTTTGTTTTGAACCATGAAACATCAGCATCCATCCAGACAGTGACTGTGCAGAGTGGGAAGACGTATTGATTTGGCTGTACTTGAAAATAACTCTGTTAAATCTGTTACAGAAAACAGAGTGGTTTTGCAGTGGTGACTGTGTAGAAGACTGCTGGAGAAACCATCATAAGTCAAACCCTATTATAGGACAGATCTCTAAGTGGCTTCATTCTAAAATCAATTCTGCCGTTCTGCTTGCATCTGGGGGACACAGGAAAATACTTACTGTGATTCTGAAGGGTGGATTTTTTTTTTGAAAAGTTTAAATTTAAAATGTTGGCTAAATAGCACTGAAACAAAATACATTTCCAGCTTCTATATTTTGTTCAATTGTAGTATTTCCATGGCATGAACTATGAGAGTATTGTTGCTGAACACTTTGAGGTACAAATGAATTCTGGCTTTAGAAATGTGTCAGAGCAAAGAAGAGTCCCTGCAATGATACCCATCAATGATGACAAGTATTTCTCACTTAGAAATACTTATCAGTGTAGAACATCAATATTTCTCATGTTTTCAATTAAACTTCAAAAACTTCTGTCATGTTGCACAAATAAAGAACATGCTCTGAAACAGAAATGAGAAAATGGAGATTAAAACTGACCAATGATCCTAAGGAGAACTCATTACTGGAACTGAAACAATAGTTTAAGGAAAACTCTCCTTTAAATACTTAACCAGGGAAGCATTTTCCCTGGGGTTTGAAAATCCTTCTACTACATGCTTAGGAAAATTACATGGAAATGCTTTCCTTGCTGGGAACTCCATTTATATTCATACAGCAAGTCTAAGGGGAAATTTAGAGAAAAGTTCTCAGAAGCAGCACACTAAGAAAGTGATTATTCTGTTGGTGGAAAGGAGAGGCAGTGAGAGAATGGATGCAGTGGGATTTTCACTGCCTTGTCAAACCAGAATGTCTTCTGCAAACAAAGGAGATCCTTCAATCAACTGGCTTTACCAAAGAACTTGGAACACTTCACCTTTTTTTTTTTTTTATTAGCTGTCATTCTTCGACATGATGAATACTTACAGCAGTATGTTAAAAAAGATACAGTTAAGTCTCTTGGCATCACTGCATAGCAGTCACAGCATTTTCACACAATCTAGTGCTTCCTTTCAGAATGATGCATATGGCATATATACGCACATATGGGGGCTGATTCTTGGTCCCAGTGAAGTTGGGGGGACCAGTGTTTGGCCCATAGAGTTGTATAAGATATGTGACTATGTATATATAAAATGCTTTACAATAAACATGACATATACAATCTTGAATTCAAAGATAAGCAGAATATATTTTACATCCAAGTCAAGCTTATGGTCTGCACTTAAAAGTTTATGTACCTAAAATATTGGATGGATTATAGAAACAAAGAGCAACAGTTTGCACAAATCAAAGTAATTTGAATACATATTCATGGCATGAAGCTTGCCTTGTGTTTTTGTTTTGTGTTTTGGGATGGCTTTTTTTTTTGTATTTACAGGGTTTTAATTCAAATTTAATTATTGATTTTTGTGGGCCATGGGGATCATGGTGACATCAGGAGGGGAATGGGCATACTTTATGGACAACTCAGATTAGTGACTTAAAATACAAGACAACAAATATGGCTGGTACCCTCTGTGGTACCTGAAAATAAAATTGTGACTACTTGAGTTTTTCCTTTCTGAGGAGAATTCATTTGGAAGGGCTAAGTGTGCCTTCTGTGTCTAATTTGATGGAAACTTTAATGGAAATTGAAACCCCAGATTGCAAAAGCTGGTGAGATCACTATGCAGTGTAACAACAGCCTTATCTCATTTACAGTTTTCTCATTCGTTGTTGGGGAGGTTTTGGTTTTCTTCAGGAAAACCAAGTTTATACAAAACTAATTGACCTCTGATGTAGATTAGGTTAGACAGAACTGCAGATCATGTGTTTTTTTTTCTTTTTCCTCCATAGACTCTACTTAATCTCAACTACTTCTGTCTTTGTTCCTTGTATTCCAAAGGTACATGTACACGTTGTCAATAGTCCTTTTATTCCCCATTTGACTGGTGGCTGAACCATTGACACTTACAAACACAAAGGTAGTCTTCACTTAATGACAATGCATACATATGCATTATTTTAACCAGCCTAAGATTTTCACTTATTATCATTTATTATTGTTAGTTATACAAAATTTTGCCTCTTACATGGTATGAAATCTTCATTTAGAGTAGCTAGATTTTAATCTCATTTGTGGGGCATAAAAACATTTTAACATTTTAACAACAACAGCTTTTTTCCTCTTTCTGGATATGAAAACCTTAACTCAGTTTGAAAACTGCAAAATCTTTCAGCTGCACTGGCCCAGTGGGGAGGAAAAATAATTTACAAGGGCCTTCTGTAAAGTGGCTGATAGGGCTGACACCACCAAAATCTGTATTATCTGCATAGCTTTTCTATTCTGTGCATCTGCAGCCTGTTGGCACACTGGGGAGAAACCCCAGTGCAGAAATGCCCTCCAAACCAGAGAATACCACACAGGTGTCACAACTGCACATGCTAAGTACGGGTGCTGTTGGATTGGCTGGTACCAGTTCAGGTTTCTAAGGGAAATCAGATTTTGCATTAGACCCCAGGGAATGTGGCTGCCAGAGCCTACCCTTTCTGAACACCACCTGAGGCAAACTGGCCAAGGCCCAAACCTGTGCAATGGGTTTGGCTCTCGAGTACAGAAGCGCTGCTGGGGCCACCCTGAACCTCTTTCAAGAACTGTTTCATTAGACAAGGTGATTGAAATCTAGCCGGTACGTTCAGTGCACCAAAATCCCCCACAGCCTGATAATTTTCAGAAGAGCTTTTTAAAGTTGGAAAGTTTTAATGAGCAAACTTGAAATGAGTTTTAAGAGCAAACTTGAAATGGAACCTGTAGGTTCCACTTGTAGAAAAGGGCTTGGGTTTAATGTCGCTGTAAGAAAATTTGATTTGTACCTAAGCTTTCCTGTTGGACCTATTTTCTGGAAGCTCTTCAGAAACAGCTTGACAATGTTTCTGTCAAGAGCTTTTTATGCTGCTAGACGCTGGGTTTAACTAAATTTCAGAACGTTTTAAAAAACTTCTTTGAGCTAGATGGCAAAGGGCTTCCATTTCTTAGAAAAAGATAAAACACGGGAAATTACATCCTTTTATATGGACTTAAGTGCTTCTAAGCAGTGCATTACACTGCTCACGTAATGTCCTAATAATTGTCCTACATCTGTCAGAGGGAAAGGTACACCTAAAAAGCTGCAAAGTGCTTCCACCCCCACCACCCTCATGTGCTTAAGAAGACATTTATGTCCTGTAGTTAGAAACAATTTAATTCTACTACACCTCCCTTGAGTGCCCTTTGCTTGCTGTGGTCCTTCTATTGTATAAATCTCATTTAGATTAGTGGGAGGAAAGAAGAAGGTTTTCTATTGGTTGTACCTTAAATAACAGTGGAGGGGCAGAAAAACATTGCTGGAGTGCTTTGTATGCTCACCGTGTTTTGCCCCTTTTTTACTTCACTGGATTTCAGCCTCTTTTCTCTGAAGATACATACAAAGAATTAGTGGAGTAAATCATCCTTCACTAAAACTCATGCTTTTCATTTTCCTCTAAACACGTTAGTCACCTTATGAGCATGAACTTTCTCTCATCAAGTCAATATCCCCTGTAATTGAGAAAAATGTATTTTCCCTTGCACTTTTGTGAGTAAATATCTTCCTCATGTTTCTCAAACACCATCTTAAAAAGCTCTTTTTTGTTGGCCTCTTCAATGTCTTCACATCTCAATGTGACTATCCAAACGTGACTACCTGGCCATACCTGCTCGTTCTTCTGGAAAGCAGCTGTACAGATTTGATGTACAGGGGGCTCACAACAATGCTGTACTTCACCTGAATGCAGTTACTCTTTCTGGGGGCAGAGGAGCAGGGGACAATCCCTTTGGTGCAACGCAGTAGTGTCTGAGAATACAATCTCACTGAAATGGTGGAAGCTTAAGTAAAGTTTAATGAAGACTTTCAGAACCGAGGTTGTTTATGGCATAGTTAAGGCCAAGTATCTTTCACAAAGATGAGATCATAGAAAATTCTTCAGCCACGATGATAGCTAAGAGGATTTTTAGTAGTCTGACTACAACACATTTTTTTTTCCTTCATTGACTGAGGCTAATCTAAAAGTCACTTAAGTATTCTTTTAATTAAAAGAAAAATACAAATGCATTTTGATGCTGACCATCTAAGGGGGGAATGTGGGGAAAACAGCTACACTGCAACATCTCTCAAGAAAACAACTGAACTCCAGAACTAATGCCGTGCTTTGTGGATGACTAAGCTATTTAGTAAAAATTCACACATTTGAATAAATGGTAATCATGCTGAACTGTCAAATCATGTGGTGGTGCTGTGGGGCCTGGGGGTTTTTTTGAACTTAAAACTTCAGGCGCTGTGAAACATATGCCTAGACCAAATGTGCAAGGTGCCATGGATTAACAACACGGACCCATATGGAATGTGTTTGAAGTTTTCAAGAAGTTATCCTGCCAGACTTCATTCCTTAATGACCTTTGATACACCTTGGATAGTGGAAAGGCAGTTCAGAATCGTATCTTGTAATCGTATGATTTTGGCAGCTGTCAGAAGATGAAGGATGCTAGAAGTTAAGGCTTTTATCCACAAACAATGGTGTATATTAATAAACTCTATACCATATTTACAAATGCTTTCTCTTGTATTAAAACTAACAGTATTCTGTTCACAGTGCCAATGTTTTTACAGGTAGCAATCATCCCACAGTACTCCAGTATTTTGGCATGGGAATCAGTAGCGCTTTCTATTTACAGAAAATGTACACATATGAATATAAACAGGTAATTTGAAACAGTACTCAAAAGATAGATCTGTGTTTCAAAGGTTTAGACTGTACTACACCTTCCCTTTTGGCTGCGAGGGAATACTGTTCCTTGCAATGAGAAGATGCCCGTCTTTTATCCAAAGTGGCATAAAAATGATTACCAAAACAAGCCTTGTTACACGGAAGGTGTGTATACGGAGAGTAACTTCAGTCCAACGTTTATAGATCTGTTGTTTAGTGCACAGAATACAAAAGTTAAAAAGGTTTTTAACCACTAAAACAACCCGACTCTGCCCTCTGCGAGCACCGTCCCACTCAGTCCGTGTCCTCTGGATGCTGGAGATGCTGGTGGTTTGACGTGCAGCCCAGCTGCCAGCCTAGAAAGGGTGTGGCGCTTTGGGCCTATATACATATGCCACAATATGACTTGTGGTAAATGAAAAGATCACCAGGAGTGCCTCTCTGTGCCCCCTGTTCTCTCAGCAAGCCTCCCTGCTTCATGGCAGCTGGAACTGGCTTGGCTTCCCGGCTGCTGACTGGGACTCCGCAGTGGGGCAGATCGGCATCAGGAGTGACTAATGGCATCAGGCATGCGCAGAATGGAGAGAGGGGAGAGGAACGTGAAGATCAGAAAGAAACCCAGTAGAACCATGGGCATGTTCATGAGGACCCTTAGAGCTTTGCCATTTCTTGCCTTTGCACGGTGTTGACAACAGGCTCCTGCTCCCCGGGACCTTTTTTGCTGCTGTGACCAAGACGGAGATAGCAGTGCTAGAAGGAAAAGTGCAAAGCTGCCACTAAGGAGTCTCTTCTTCATTTAAAGTCTGTTCCTGGCTGCCAGTCACTTGGCCTGAGTGGTCGTTGCTCCTACTACTGCTGTGTTGCTTGTGGAGCAAACTTCTCCACTTGGCCTTGTTCCTCCTGAGATGGTTTAGCATGTTTTCAGATAGGGGAGTGTTGCCTGTAAACTGGGCCCACCTCTCGAAGAGTGGCTCAACGATGTATGTCATGAACCCTGGAGAAACACACAGGGGACAGCTGGTGAGCGACAAGTTAATTCCACAAGTGCACTGCCCCACCGAGTGCCTCAAAAGCACAGAGCAAAGTAAGTGGCAAAAGCCCTGATGAGAAATAACAACAAACTCTCAGACATCAATTCCTTTTGAAATGCACAGCTTTTCACCAGCATACATGACAAGATATGGCTTTATCTGTGTGTGTCACAGTAAACTCTGTGACTGTCAGCAACCCTTTGAGGAGATTTCAGACAAGAAAGTAACCAGTGTTTAACACTGGCTGCAGTTTTTTTCCTGTGGGTATTTTCCCCCTATGCAAAGACTCCTTTGTCTTTCTGTTGAACATTTGGCTTAGACAGATTTCGTTTTGAACATTTTAATTCAGAACATATTTTTTAACTCTTATGGTATCTGCAGCTCTTAATGTTAAAACAACTGGATCAGAGTGGGGCATGTGGTGAATAAAAGTTTCTCTTAGAGTTTCTGCCATAGTGAGATAAACAAGAGAATGAAATTAATACTTACCAATCTGGATGCTTGGTATTGTATCCTTTTGCTGATTACAAAGGGGGCTTATTTCCAGTTCAAATTTTTGTTCCAGATCACCTGCAAAAAAAAAGGGAAAAAAATCTTTTTCTGCCACTTTTATCTCTTTTCCATACCTATGTCACACTCTTACAGTGTCTGCAACTGTGTGAGGAGTTGGAATCTTCTACCAATGATGACCATGGTAAATGTCTAAATACCTTCATTTTCTGGACTTTTTAGGTATCAGAGAAACCAATTATTCATATAAAGAAAAATCTAAGAAAAGACGACTTTTAGATGAACATCAAATCTAAACACGTGTTATGAGCCCCTTAATTTTTAAAACAGACTCTGTCATGTGAAAGGTTTTTAAGACATTCTAGTTTCTAGTTCATTTACTCATTGTTCAGATCACTTCCTACCAGAAAACTGCAGTGCATCAATTTTAGATTTATAGTAGTACTGTAGTGGAAATCGCTAGTGTTTTCTTGTGGAAGTGGCTAGTAAAGGGAAGAGTGTTGGAGCCTGGCAGCCCACAGCTGTGGCTGCACTAACAAACTAGTAAGGGCCAAAGCATGAACTCCAGCAATGTTTCAAGCATCAAGAGCTATGGAGCTCATGATGTAAATGTGGAAAAATGATGAAATTAAAAAGTCTGTCTTATTACTCTGCAGTAGCTGGGTATCAAGCTATGCCTTTACTGCTGCACTGAGCATATTTATTTCCTGGATCATCCAGAAAGTCCCTAGAGAGACATCTGCACAGGAGTGACTCGAGACAGAAAAGCAGTTGGCTGAACTCCTAGCCACCTTCATAGCAGAGTATTAACTGGACCAGGAGGTCTCCAGTTCCAAATCCAGGACTGCCCTGAAGATTCCTGCAAGGCAGCACCTGCTGTGACCAGCCCTGGGGACTGTTTCAAATTGTTGGAAGAAAAACCTGCCTGGGGGATCTGCTCACTCCAGATGCCACCTCAGATTGGCCCTGATGCAGAATTCACCAGGTTTGACATTGAGAAGACACTTATAAACAGTCAGTAGAAATTATTCCTGCAGAAATGGTCACACAGAACAGGCTTCTGTACATACTAATGGCAGGAGATGTTTTTTATGGAGTTGAAGGTAATCAATAGCAATGACCATGATGGATTTAAAAATTCAGCAGAAAAACATCTCAGAGGGTGTAATTTGCTCACTGCCATGCAAGACAACAGTCACTTTTTCTGCTGGGGAGACTGCATTCCCCATGCCTGAAATTACTTCATGCAAAGATTGCTCTGAGTTAAGTTTTGGGTGTAGGGGTTTTCTTAAACACTCTCTGTCTGTGAGTGCAACATGTTCATCCTTTGTGATTGTTAGCCTTCCCTGCCAGTGTACAATCCTGGTTACTGCAAAAGGGACAGGACCTTTCCTGTCTACAGTAAGGAAGGGAAGCGAGAGTTAACTGTGTGCAAGCCAAAATGTGCCACTTCCCCCCACACAATAATATTTTGTCCATCTGATTTACTAATAAGGATGTAGTGAGGGCTGGTTAGGAAAAACTTTCCTGTAAGAAAGACAAACCTGCTAGTTTAGACAAAACACTGTATTCAACCCATAAAGAAACGTATTTTGCTTTAAATGCACTGTTTTTGTTTAAAAGCTCTTTTCTCCCCATGAACAGTTTTTGCAATTGTGCTACTCAGGTTCTATAGCCCCATATAAAACACTCTGTGCATTTCTAAGCCTTGCCTTTCTTCCCTCTGCAGCACGGAATCACTTTTTAAATGTGAACAGAGTATTTTCAGTTCTAATTGAGTACTTAGAAAGCATCTGGAAAACATTTTTAGCTTCATGAACAATCAAAAGGAACAATTTAGCAAAACTGGGACACAATAACAGTTTCTTATGTTGCCAAATGTGCAATTTGTCTTCTTCTCATCTACCCCTCCAAAAATATTTGACTAAAAGGAAGTTTCTAATTCTAGTGATATCCCCTCTGTAGGTGTTGTGGGTAGAAAATGGTTGACTCAAAGTACATCCATATCTGTCTGGCTCAAAGTATATCCACATCTTCTTGTCGTTCAGAAATCACTTAATTGACAAAAGTAAGATTTGCTTTTGCATGGTAAGAACTTAAAATGACGGTCATTTTTTTTTGTTTCTAGTTACTATAAAAGGAACTGCATGAATTATTTCCTGAGAACTTTCGTGCTAGGGAAAACCTTCCAAGCAATTTTAAAACCTTATCAGAGCAACTGATAATTAATGTTGCTTCAACATTAGCCATCTTCCTGAAAGCTTTTTCTTACCACTTCCAGTTTCATGTATACAAATCAAGTTTTATTACTTATCTTGTGCTCCTAGCTGTGTTGACTTTAAAAAGATCTGAAAACAATTTAAGAGTATTTTTCTAGGAAAAGGTTTTTGTTAGGAGCTGCTGTAGGCATCAGATGCTCCCTGAAATGTACCTGGATTATGTATTTTATTTATTAACATTTAGTGTAGATGCACCAGAACACTGGAAGATCAGGATCTGAGTCTCTATTAAAATGGCCTTAGAAATGTTCTATTAAAAAAATGTTAAAACTTCGTTCCAGAAGGAAGATTAAACAAAGCACTAATTGTGGTATTATCTGTATCATCCATAGTTAAAAATCAAAACATGAGACCTTATGGTTTCCAGATGTTAAACTTAGTGCTGAAAAACACCTTCAAGCCCCATTATTGTGTGTAAGGAGGTAGAGAGGTCTACAAAAACACTTTAAAGTGACATGCAAATCTAAATGCACGCTATTTAATACTGGGGGTGTTGTACCACTGAACAGGATTATACAGCCACTAGTGATAATCAGACCACAGTTTCTGTATATTTGTCCCACATAAAATGCTCCTTTTCTCCCTGTGGTGCTTCTAACTGGTCTCATGTACTCAGGTATCCCCTTTCAGAGGTATATTTTAGATGTCAGATGAACAAATCTTGAGGGCAGTAGAAAAAGCTTACATTTGTAAGAGTTGAGCTCTCTTTCTCAGCATGGTCCCCTAATACACTAAAGGTAAGGTACTGCACCTCATGAGCTGCCTGCTGATTATGCCTTCACTACACATCTGACTAACTAAACCTGCACTGGGTAAGTTGCTTATGTTGCTTCAAAGGCATCAACGACATTTCACCAGCTTAAACTGACATTGGCTGAAAATTAACTTGCTGACCTGTCTGTCCTTGTTACAGACTAACTATACCAGGTACCAGCTCAGATGTGGCTTAATTTTGTAGTGCAGAATATTAAATGAACTAAGAACTTCATTGTGTGCTCTTCCACTTGCCTTCAACTCTCAGGATGCTCTGAACAACGAATTTAGCACTGATTAAACTCTGCTGCACCCTGTATTGTAGTACAGCACGACCTTGCCTATGCAGATAGAGCCAAATGGTGCAATTACTGTGTTTCCAAAAAAACCCTGCTTGACTGTGCTCTCTGCAGGGGTCTGAAAACATTTGCAGTAGGTTCTAGCTGAGGTTTGGCTTGCCTGCTTTGGCCCTTTCAACAGCATGCTGGGAATCATGTTAAAACCCTTTCTCTGCATTTGTAGGCAGAAGAATGTGTCATATTTGGGAAACAGTGAGGGTAAGGCTCCCATCAGAGTTATAGTGGGAGCATGAAAAGCGAGACAAAGCCCAGTGCTAGGATTTGGGGCAGTGTGGTGCTGGCATCATTCCAGCTCAGAAAAGCTCATGGTGACTGGAGGGTCTCAGAGAAGAACCCAGCCATGGCCTTTGCAGCTGAACTCAAGTGCTGAGGCACAGCAAAACCCTCCCTCCTGCCTGATGCTGGTAGAGGAGCAGAGAAACCCTTGCTGCTCTTCTACCCCTTCCCACTTTTCCAACGAGGCAGCGCATCTCTGAAGAGCTCATTCTCAAGGGACATTTCAGTGCTACCTCTGGCTCGCCACACACAATCCATGGAAAGCTGAGGTGAAAGGGACTGCTGTGAGCTGAAGGGGCTGACCTTGCCGGTAAAACTCTTCGCAGACCCGTTCACTCCACTGCTTGCTCAGATCCCAGACCCGGCAAGGGTTGCAAATGTCAGCACACTTGAGTGCAATCTGAAAGCAAGAAAAAAAGCAGTAGTGAGAAAGGAAGTTACTGTTTAGCAGTGCTTCAGCAGTAATGGAACTCCCAGGCCCCACCACCACCCCAGGGAAGGGTTAAGATTACCTTTCAGAGGCTCAGCCTCACCCAAATGTGCCCTTTGGAAGGAAAGAGCATTTACTTAAACTGCAAACAAAACTTTCATTCAGCCCTCCACTTTACCGTAGTGAGAACAAGAGCAGGGCCAAATTCCAAGGCTGCAAAGTGTTTTGGATATTCCTTAGAAGGAATAAGCCAACAAAAGCCTCAGCCTGGCTCCTGCTGACTGCTTGGCTCAGTATCCATGGCTGATGACAAGGAAGGGAAGAGCCAAGCTGGTGTATTTGGGCACGATTTCACTGCGGTCTCAGTGAGTGACCTTGCATCTCACTTCAATTACACTTCATCTTAATGTCTGCATATTTTTGTTTACAAAGCTAAGCACAGGGCTCTCCACACTGCCCCTGGCCTGGTTTCACTTAGTTAACTAGTACTTTTAAGTGCTTTGTAGGAGAATGAGTACAGGGAAAAAGGTTTTTAAAACTGAGTAACTACTTCAGAAAAGTAAGCCATGTAATAGCCTGCCTGTCTTACTGCCTTGGAACAAAATATCATGTGCCTTGTTTCTTCACAGACTGAACACAGTCATTCAGTCTGACAGAAGTCAGAAGTCATTCTGGCACCTGGGAAGAAAACATAAGTATTTCCTCTAAGAGTTCAGACCTGTGAACCAGCAGAGAGAAATCTCCAAGTCATTTTTCTCTTTGAATCAAGTTGATTAGACTTAATGTTATTGTCTACTGCAAGGACCTTTCAAACAGTCTTTAGCTTACTCCAATCAATCAAGAGTTCTTGATCTTTCTCTTTTCTTCTTCCATAACTAATCCACCAGATAAGTAAATCTTACTATCTGTTCCCTTGTTCCTAAGTTCCTAGTCCATAAGAAACCTTTTTTTGCCATAGCTGAGAGCTGTAATTCCTCTGCTTTTGGTATTTTCATAACTTTCTTGTCTTATCTGTCCAGAAATATGGTCAACTTGTCACCCTGCCCTGCAACAGTCTGTGCAGGAATCTGAGAGAAGACTGTGTTTGAGACAGAACAGGTGAGAAGATACTACATTTCCCATGCTGCTGAAGGGGGAAGAATTAACAGATTAGTACTTCTTTCCTTGCAGCCGTCACCTTTTCCATGACTTTGATGGAAGGAAAATATGTAGGTGTTTGTTTTATAAATGAAAATTATTACTTCAAATTCTTTATGTATTTAGGAATGAAATTAATGTAATTTCTCCAAAGAAGCAAGTATATGTAGCTACATTAATCACAATAATGCTTTAATAGATAGAGGTTTATTCTGAAGAGTCTGCTAATGACTGCTGCTTAGCTGGAAGAACCAGTATGAACCTATCTGATTTTTGAATAAAGCATGGGTTTTCCATTAGCTGGGCAGATGCACTAGAGAAGCATCTGCTGCCATGGCAACAGCTGTCTGCAGAGGCAGTTTCTGAGCATCCATCACAGGAACAGGACTTGGAGACCCAATGTCAGGCTGTGCTGGAAAGAACACCAACGAGGGGCTCTCCTGCACAGTGCTAGAAAATAACACCAGTGGAGTGACACTTGCCAGAAGAGAGAGAGACACTACAACTGAAGCATTACCTGGCAAGAGAAGCAGTACCTGGCAAGAGAAGCAGTGTTCTGGAAATAAAATAATCTAGCTTATCTCCATTCCTTAGCATTTGACACTCTCCTGTATCTGTTGCATTCACAGCTTTTTAACTCAAGGAAATTACATAAGGAAATACTGGAGGCACCTTATGCTTGCCTGACATGCCAGAAGGTGGCAGAAGGGAAGTGTCTATGGTAATAGGTAAGGAGAGGCTGATGTTCAGACATGCTATAATATACTACTCTTAACATATACTAGGAAATACTGTGACCTGAAAAATTAATAAAAACCATTAAAACAAAAACAAAACAAAAAACCAAAACCAAACCAAACCAAACAAAAAAAAATCCAAAAAAAAAACCCACACCAAAAAAAAAAAATTGAAGTTACCTGAAGCATAAAATGTCTGTCTTGTGCATCCTCCAGCCTCAAATCCTGATTGTCAAGATGAGATTTCAGACGTATCAAAAACTCATTCTGCCTGTTGATGTCTGTTGCCAAGATCAGAGAGCCCAACTGCTGCTCAATGTCCTGTCTGCAATGAAGGTAAATAACCCCTTTAATCATGAAACCATTCAACATTAAGAGTTCAAAACAACCTGCTCTGTATCCCTGGAGCTGGCATAAAGCTCCCTCTTTCTTTATGGATCCAGTCTGATTTGTTTGGTCAGTCTCTGCTGGGTTTTGCAGGGTACAACTGTTCTACCTGCCCAAATGTGTTCAAGAAGAATAGATAATGTAGAAGAAAAATGCCTGTTGGCACAGGTTGTTCTGAAAGCTTCTGAAAAGTTCTAGGAAAGTAAAAAAAAACCCACCCTGAAACAACAGCATGTTGCATCAAGAAAAATGCTCACGTCTTACTTCAGCTGCTGAGAGCTGAGCAGTGAATACTGCAACTTTGAAGTTGCAGTCAAAGTTGTGAAGGTCTAGACTGAAGTACTTTAAAGTTGTTGGTCTGATGTGAAGAATTTCTGGAGGGATATAGAGCTTAGTGCTTCCAGGTAACTTGTTTATATTCCTGGTAGGGTCACCTGTGATTTAAAATGCATTACTGCAGTCTGTTCACTGTCTCAATCTCCCATCCTTGGTGGGACTAACACAAGTAAAAAGCTAGCAGCAACTTGGCCAAGGTGCTTATGTGGCTGCTCTTTTTTTGCTTTATCCATAAAGACTGAACCACATTCCCCCAGTGATGTGTGGAAGTCTGGAGCAGTCTTGATGCTCCTTGACCAACTCCTCCAATTTCCCGTTTTTAATCACTAAACCTTTCCATATTCGGTTGGTGCTATGTAAGATGAAAAATGCCAACACTTGATCTGAACAAGTCCACTCTTGCTGGGACTCTCTGTGTTCCTGGCGCTGAGAGTGGCCATTCCATTCCATTCCTGTGCTGCAGAAGTGGGTAGGTCTTTAAAAAAACTTCCGCTGTATAACTTTGTCTCATGATTTCACAGTGGCACCAAGAAGGCGCAGGAAGTTCAGCCTATTCTGAAGCCTGGGCCCCTTTGCCAGTGTGCTTTCAAGAAGGAAGAAGGAGGCCATGGCCTGGTTTCAGTGATTTTGGTGGACACTTACGTGACCTCCTTGGGCAGGTGGGCGAGCAGCCGTGACTCTCGAAGCATGCCTATGGTAGAGCGCCAGTGGTGGTTCTCCAGCACCGACACGTTCTGGGGAGGAATAACACCGACAAAAGCAAGGATTAGCATGGTATCCATGGTACAGGTACACATATGGATTTGCCATGTCACATACCCAGAGCTGGTTGGACATGCTGTAACATGAGCCTGCAATGTGTGCTTTTCAGCCACAGGTGGATTAGAGTAATTGGTCTAGATTTCTACAGTTAAGGACCTTGTGCTTCTGGGTTTCTTAGCTAAGGTCAGACCTAGAGGCCTGTTGTTCTGCAGTTTTTGAATCCTGCTGTGAACAGAGGAGCTAATCTCATCTGAGTGGGAGGCAGTTTGCATTCTAGCAGATTTATTAACAAATGAATTAAAGCAGGAGTGCAAAAGTGTATTTTTACCTCCTACTGATTCTAGGCTGACTTTTCAGCCTCTACAGTTTGAATGCAGAGTGGACAAGAAAAAGAAAACTAAACTGCCAAATTTCCCTTTGAATCAGGGAACTGGAAGCTGCCTTCAGTGAAAGCAAGAGGAATACAGTACTGCTGAACATTTGCCGGCTTCAGCAACTCAGTCTGCAACAAATTTTGACTCCTCTTTGTTTTCTTGCTTTCAACTAAGTGGAACCAAAGTTAGGTGGGAAAAAAACTGCGAGGGAGCCGAAACCCAGCTTTCTTGGTTGTCAGTAAATTACAACAAATTTGATATCTTATGTCTGATGACTTGAAATTACTATCCTAACACACAATGCATTTTCCCATCATCACTTGTTTAGTTCACAGAGTACTTTCTACCATGAAATGCCTCAGAAATGTCACTTGTTCAGAAACCTCTATCATCTGTTCCCTGTTTTGGGCAGTTCACATCTTTTGCAGTAGATGAGCACTGGATTAAAAAAACCAAACCAAAACACAACCAAACCTTCTGAGCAGGCAGCAGAACAAGGACTCCACCCTGTCACTGCCAGCTGGGAAAGTGGAGTCAGAATCTCTCTCTCCAGCCACTGTCAACCTCTAGCTCCCTCATGCACAGTCCCACAGCTCTGAGGTATTGCTGCCATAGTACTGCCTTTCCCGTGGGACATGATGTGCAGCTTCCACTTTTCCAAGAGGGACTGAGCAGTATTTTATGCCTGAGTCTTCCCCATCTTCCTTTGTAGTCCTGTCATAGCTAATGACAGTTAAAAAACAAAACATTGCCAGTAACCAAGATCCAATTTGCATTTTGATCATCTTGCCTAGTGCAAAGGTGAGAGTACAAATTGGATTGACTTCCTATCGCATTATTTTCCTCAGTGCTTTTTGTTGCTTCTGAATTCACAGAAGCAATGTTGCTTTGGTATTTCTCTGGGTTTGTTTGTTTCTCTTACAGAAATCACAGATTTGGGGGGAAAAACAAAGTAAAACCAAATCCAAAACTTTCAAACCATGTAAAAACCAATTCCTTTTCTTAGGAAGAGCTCATAGACTCAGATCACAACATCAGTTATGCAATACAGAAATTACTTTTGACAGCAATTCTGTTCATTTGCCAACTTAAATATCCCTTTTCTCCTTTTGCCTAAATACATCAGGATGCACTTTTGCAACCCTACACTCTGACCAAGAAAAATAAGAGAATGTAATAGGACATAATAACAAATTTTTGGGTTGGTTTTTTTTTTTTTCACCTGCCAAGTCGCAGAGCTGAATACTGGTCCCAAGAGTCACCCCAAGGCCACAGTCTGCCATCTTCCTACTAACTTAGACAAACTATATCTGATGTCACCTTTGGCTTTTGGGAAGGTTTACACTTGCTTAAGACAGTGCCTGTGTGCACAGTTTCCTGTGACCCTGGTCTGACTGCATCCTTGAAACACTGCAACCAGGGAGATCCGCCTTGGAGCACCCTGTATCCCCACCTCCCTTCCAGCATGGCAGCCTTACTTGCTGTGAGGAGCTGCTTCAACAGCACCTGCCTCAAAGAGGGAATTACACTCCATGGATACAGCTGTTCCTTGGCCATACTGAAGGCCAGCCAGAATAGGGCTGAGGCACCTGAGAAGCGATGTAGGCATCTGAAATCTTTCCAGCATCCAATTAGTAGTTACTCATAGGAAAAAGCACACTCAGATAGTCATTTCAGTTCCTCATCTTCCCTAAGTTTCTGCTCTTTGCCTGCTGCTATAAGGGGAACCTCAAATGGACACGGCTGCGCCGTTTAGTTTCCCACACTGAAACTACAGGGAGGAGGGAAAAGGAAAGGTCACATTAACAAGCAACAACTGAGCATGAAGTCATATGACTCTCCTCTTAAATGTAAGGAGCCAGAATCCCTGAAGCGGCTGCCAGCAATTAGTAGAGTCGGCTATTCCCCCTAGGAACACACTACTGCTTTATTAAGACTAATTGCCATGAGCTAGCTGATCACCCAGGCTGGTGGGAGACGACCCATGCAGGGAAAGTCTCTGTGCTGGCCTGCAGACCGGGGCTCTCAGCTCTGCTTCACGTGGTGTTTTGGCTTTTTAAAAAACTGAGTAGTGCAGCTTTGCTTTAAAGGCCGCACTATAAGAAGCTTCTGTCACATTTACAGCCCAAGCCCAGTAGATTGCTATAACAGAGACTTCAGGACTATATCAGTTTATTTTACTTAAGCTACCACAATATTTCCAATCTGTTACTTAGTGTGAGCTATTCGAACCACTGCAGTCAACATACACATTGGAAAGAGAACAGTAACTTGAAGAGAGGGAGACTTGCTACTAACTAGGTGCAGAGCAAACTTCAAAGTCAAAGGGGATCAGACTTTCCTTCAATCTATTCTTACTGAGCAGTTGGTTTAACTGCATAATGTTGAATAGTCAAAAATGACACTTATAAACGCTGCTTTTAAGGAAGGTTGCATAAGAAAAAGCAGCATACTGTTTTTACTGATGCCCAAAATGTACTTTCCTATTTCCAGCTTACCTACATTAAAGTTGTAAAGTGTCCTTTCATGGTTTTCTCAAATGTCTTGTACTACAGATGTTGTATGTGATCTATCCACACTTCTAAAATTTTACCCTTCATTTAAACACTAGACAACGCAAGTTAGAAGCAAAGTCTGCATCACATTAGAAGGAATGTTGTTGTGCTCCTCACAGGAAAACTAAGTGACCTCCAGACCACTAGAGTCACCTTCTATGCTCTCAACTGTCCTTGTAATGCTGGAGACTTTAATGAACTGCTTTTATCTTTGTAGAAAATTATGGTGTGTGCAATCACGTGCAACAGACCTTAGAAAATTACCCTACAGATTACAAAACAAAGTGTCTTGCATCAAAAAATACAGATTTAGTTTGAAAGTAAATACTGAAAGCTCTTAAGTCCTTGGTGATGCCTTCCTGAAATATGACTCTTCTCACATGTGCACTTCAGAAGCTGTCAAACACTTTATATCTTTGTCAAGAACTGACCTACCTCATTTTGCAAAACCTCTTCTTCCAAATGTAAATGTAAAGTTTTAATTTAAATGTCAGGAGACATCTAAAAGCATAGAAATGCCATACATGGATAAGTCCACTGTCTCAATGACAGATGACTGCCAGCTCTGTTAAAACTTACTTTCATTTGATCCTTTTGCTGATTAATCCCAGCAGTTCTGTGGCTCTGCTACTTAAAAACCAAAAACCTAAGAACTTTGTTTCAGTTTCAAGCACACGTTAAAGTACATGTTTTAAAGACTATTCACTAAATCTAAATTTTTTACTAAAAATGTTTTCAGCAAAACTTTTTTCCAGGAGTTATTTTTATTGGCATCCATACACTGGATACTACTAAAATCTTTGGAAACAATGTGGGATCATTTTCAGTTAAAATAACTCAAACTTACCAGTGAATGTCCTTAAGTAGGGTACTTCAGATCTCATTTGCTGTTGAAAGATTGCATTTTCTGCTTTGTCACTGCCTTTTCTAACCAATATTTGTAAGTATATTCAAACCCAAATACCTCAGCAGAAACCACTTCTCCAAGATACCAGTATTTTAGCTGTATGTCTTTCAGATTAGCCTGATTTTTCAACCTAATTATGAAGTACTGTTTGCCACTATTAATTTGAGAAGGAATTGTCTGTACCTTTTCAAAAGACAAGGGGTTTTGTGGAATGGCTCTACTCACTCCTCTTCAAAGCACCCTTACCATTCCCAAAGTACCGCAGCTTAGGCCCCTGGCTTTTTCCCCTCCTCACTCAACTGGCCTGACATTTAGAAAAGACTGCACCAGAAACACGGGTATGACAGAATAAGCTGCATCAGGTTTATGATGAGGCCAGTCACAAAGTTTTCAGTGTTTGAGCATTACTGTGCCTTGGCTGGGGCTCCCACAGTCCAGCCCATTCCCATCTCTGAGGGCAGGACAGTTGCACCATTACACAATCCACTTCTTATGGGAAAACCCAAACGTTGCTTGTGCAGGGTAGAAAAAGAGAGACTCTCTTATCAAGCAGTAAGCACACCACAGCAATCTCTCAATTTGCTAAATATGTGTATAAAGCTACTAGTGAGTCTTCTTCAGGTCGGTTAATTTTTAACTCAGGATATTCTGTTTCTGACAACCTCCACGAAGGCTGAAATTGACTCTTCCAAAGAAGAAAGCTTTCCCACTGGAAAGCAGCCCAGTGGGAGTGCTGGTTGACAGCTGACTGAACATGATTCAGTGTGTGCCCAGGTGGCCAAGAAGACCAATGGCATCTTGGCCTGTATCAGCAATAGTGTGGCCAGCAGGACCCGGGCAGTGACTGCCCCACCGCACTCAGCACTGGTGAGGCCACACCTCGAGTGCTGTGTCCAGTTCTGGGCCTCTCACTTTAAAGAGGACACTGAGGTGCTAGAGCATGTACAGAGAAGGGCAACAAGACTCATGAAAGGACCAGAGAACATGTCTTACAAAGAGTGGCTGAGGGAGCTGGGGGTGTTTAGCCTGGAGAAAAGGCAGCTCAGGGGGGACCTGATTGCTCCCTACACCTACCTGAAAAGAGGCTGCAGGGAGGTGGGCGCTGGTCTCTCCTGCCGTGGCTGCAGTGAGAGGACCAGAGGGAATGGCCTTAAGCTCAGACAGGGGAGATTCAGATCAGATAGTAGAAAAAAATTGTCACTGTTGGGGTGGTCAGGCACTGAAATAGATTGCCCTAGGGAGCTGGTGGAGTCACCATTCCTGGAGGTGTTTAAAAGGTGTCTGGATCCGGTGCTGGGTGAACAGTTAGGTTGGAACTAGGATGATTTTAAAGGTCTCTTCCAACCTTCACGATTCTATGAGTCTGTGATTCTAAAGGCTAGAAATCACTATTAATTCCATTTACTGCCTGTGAATTATGGTTAGTGCAACAAAAATTAAGATTTGCTCTGGCAGCAAATTGCTCTGGCACACTGTATATATAAATACAATGCAAAGAACAGAGAGATGTGCATATGTAATAACGTACACATGTGTGTGGAGATTATACCATTGGACAGTTTTAGATAAAATACAGAGCTACAATGATTGCAATGGGCCTAAATCTCAACTATATTCAAAAAGGACCACAAAAATCAGGCAGCATGGGTTCATTGCTGGTGACTGAACAAGAGGGTCTGTGTTTTTGTTTCAGGAAGTTTTCTACTACTGCTTGCCAGAGCTGAAAGGATGTATACTAGGTAAAGGACAACTCTGTATTTATCCCAGACTTATGTTTCTCTCTGAGATCTTTTACTGGCTGCTCTTAGAAACAGGATACTGGTCTAGACAGCCTGTGGTGTGACCCAGTGGCTTTCTTGAAGTTCTTTGTACCTCGAGGAATGTTACTGTAAATGTCTACAACTCTTCCTTTGGTTTCATCTGTCTTCTATTTTTTTTTAATGCAGTGTTCATTAAGTGTTTCATTTTATTACAGCCACATGAAGCAAAAGTTTCTTTTAATGCAATACCAATTTAGAGCATGCCTGCTGCTTATCTGCTCATTGAAAGAAGATGAGATCTTCTTGTCACGATTTTAAATGTCCTACCCACAGTTCCTCACCCCAGATGACCTACAGCAGAAACAACCCAGACAACTGATCTGGCTTAAATGTCCTCAAAAAAATCTGACATTTCCACCTCTTTTCCTGTATCAACTTTGCTCTAAGAAGTGACATCCAGTGAGGTGCTTGACTGAAATTGTCCAGACTCCAAAGTGCAGGATCACTTGACCCGCATCCTCCCGCTGCCAGATTTTGGCATTAAAAGTTCACTGCAAATTGCTTAAACTCTCCTTGATTGCATTTTTATGTTAGCAACTTGATGAGCAGTTTTACCTGGTACAAGCTGGCAAGGTGGTGTTTGGTTTTAATCAGAAAGGGTTGGTTGACCCCTGGGTGATCCACGTCATGAGCTGCAGCTGCGAGCAGTCCGAGCATGATGTCCGATGGGGTGAGGAAGTTGGCAAGCTGAATCATCACACACATTAATCACAACAAGAACATGAACAGTAAACACTTTTTCTGATAATAAACAAACCAGCTGACATCATGGCATAGATTGGGTGTGTTGGCATTTGTACACAAATGTCAAGTATAAATTTTGTGAACAATGTTTTTAAGGTAAATGTTGAACATACATCTATAAAGACATTATACTATATAATCATCTTTTATTACAGTTTGTATTTCTTATCTCTTTATAACTGATGGCAATATAAGGATTGTTGTAACAGAAGGGCTTCAGCATAGTCTCATTTGGTTTAAAAAGCAAACAGGTAGGCTGGCAGGTTGGCATATGTTATCATCCATTGTAAGAGCTCAGCCTCTCCAAGTATTTAGTAATATCAACAAAAGATCAGGCTTCTTGTTCTAGCATAGCACTGTGTTATAAAATGCAGAGTTTATCAACTTCTGAAATTTCAGCCTTGGCTCTTAAACATCTATCTCAGTTCAAGTATATGTATTTTATTAGCGAACGTAATTTACCTTTCTAACTTCAAACATTCAAGTTGGAAAACTTGTCCAGAATTTTTTCTGCTACAGGGCTCATTTAGAAGCAAAAAAAGGTAGTCTTAGCATTTTCTCTTTGTGAGAATGAGGCAGTTATTGTCAGCCCAATGAGTCTGTACAGAGTACAGGTCTATGAGATGAAAGAAGCATCCTGAGGTCAGAACTGATGAGCAGTATGAGCAGTATGGTCCAGGTTCTGGACGTTGTCTGTCCTCTGCACTTCCTGGCAAGAAAGGACTCGCAGATCTTGCAGGAGATGAAAATACAGGAAAGGTGGGGCCTGCTCCTGTCCTCACCATTGCTATATTCTTGTGTAACAAACTGCTAGTTCTAGCAGAACATCATTCCATTTGAGCCAAGCCAGAAAAGGTTACTTATGTTCTTATACTGTGGCTCAGCACGGCAATATCACAATGCCTGCCAGTAACACACAAGACAACACCACTCTGAGGCTGTGAGAACTTGCAGCAGCAGTCAAATACTCACACAGAGGACACCCTTACAACAGACCCATCTGAAGGGGTGGGTCACCACCCTTTCCTGCTGAAATTGCACCTGATTTGGTATTTTGAAATAGTGATGTGGGGAGCTTACGCTCTGAGGTGGCTGAGGCACAGACATGCATTGCCTCTTCTGAGTTTGATGGGAGAAAAACTGCAGGCACCAGTGGGTGGCTGGGTCACAGTGCCGTGGTGGCTGGAGCTCATATGGCAGCACTTAGGATGCCTGCATGATGAGAAGTGACTTCACAGCTTGACTGAAACATCTGTAATCTGTAGCTGAGGCTGCTCCTGACTTGTTGCTGACTTCCAGCATACCATCACTTTCTGCTGTCTAGAAGTATCTCTTGGGGGTTTTATTTCAACCCTGGGAAAAAAAAATCTGAGAACCATCAGTGTGTAAGGTTGTCATTACCTTGGGCTCCCTCAGATAGCAGTGCATAGCTTGTGTGACATCAGCGGCATGGACAGCATTGTGGTATGGGTTCTGGCTATGGTAATCTTCTTGAACCATAACTGTGAATCAAAACAGAAAACAAAGATCCTTTTGTCTCTGAATGCCATGGCCACAAGTGGGAACTGGACTTAAAATACAATCTGAGGTTTTGCAGTCAGCTGCCTGAGGACTTTCTTCAAATAGCTGTAGCTTATTTAAATTGCTGCTTTTATCGGGGTACCTTTAGAGAAAAAATGCATGAAAGGATTTGTGAGGCCCAAGGGAATATACTGGGTCTAGTGCATAAATCACCTCTTTCTTGCCTTAGTGAAGGCTCTCATTGAGGAGTAAAATAAACAAGGAAGAGAGGCAAATTTATCCACAACGGAGTGTAATTATTTAGGCTGCTGTTGTAGGGTAGTAGTGCGCCATTAAGGCAGTACCACCTATTTTACGGCAGCAGGGAGTGAGACCCTGAGATCCTGCCATGATTTGTTATTTGAGAGATGAACTACAGGCAAAGGCATTTCTGCACCCCCAAGGGGAAGAATAAAAAAAGAACAGCATTGGGGTATTCACAGTAAAATCTCCTGTGACAATTTTAGTCACATCTATGTGTTCATTTTAAAATGCCAGTCCCTCTTGCTTCAGTTTGCAGTGCTGGAACCGGTCCAGTTGGACCAGGAGCACCAACCTCTTAACTCTCAGCTTTCTCTCAGACAGAAAAATCATTGAGATGTGTGCTTCACACCCCTCTGTTCCTTGCAGCAGCGTGTGCACCATGACGTGGTGGTGGGACACCACCACGTGAGCGCTGGAGGCCGCATGTGATCGTGCCTAAAGCGCTCTCCTAGACACGATCAAAGTAATCAAATGGAAAGCCAACGGGCACATTTCCCATGGCGCTCGCTGCCAGCACGAGGAGCGCCAAAGAAAGTCCAAGCCTTCTGTTTGTTTCCAGCCACACAAGCATCTGGAGGTACAGTGGGTAATCCCTTAAACTGTGAGTTTAGACCACTAGCTCTAATTACCCAACTGTCCGCTTCACGTCTGCCCACAGGAGTTAGAAACAGCAGGGAGATTTTGTCTGTCTCCGCACCAGAGGAACACTTTCCAGAAGCAACAATTAGGCAGTCTTAAAGAAGAGACCCTGCTTTGGAAACTCTGCCTGACAGCCTGAAAAACTGGCATTTAGCTGCTTTCAAAAAGTGATGCAAAAAGTAATTGATTTTGGCCAATTTCTTTTTTTGGTTCGCTGACAGCATGGGGCTAATATTTCTGTTGGCAGCAACAGCAGCAGGGGCTTTCATCAACACTGTTCAGTGTAGACAGGACAGCTTGATATAATTTGTTACATTTTGCACATAAGCTTTTAACTGCCCTGGGTCTCAGTGGTCTTTTAGTCACTAAAATAATTACACTGCACCACAATTGTACTGTGCACACGTAGGTTCTGCAGTGTCTGTCTGTCTGTGTGGGCCTAAGCCAGCCACATCTCTGCATGGCATATTTTATTTTAAATCACCAGTGTGACTGTGGTGCTGGGATGCTTCAGCCCAATGCAGAGTCTTTTGAAATCCCTCCACTGACTAGGTACTGAACCGAGTACTTGAGTGCCTGAAACTGTATGCTGATACATAGACATTTTTTATTGAAATATTTCCAACAACATCATAATTTTTACACAGACAGACCAAGCCAGTGCCTTCTTTGATGCTCTACTTAATCTATAAACTTCATTCAAAGATGGCTTTGAGGTGTGCACTTACCAAAAAACCTGTGTAACGTAACCATGTCTAACTGGAAATGGTGAATAAGTCCATGCACGTTGAAGAGGTGACAAAGCAGTGTTACGAGACTGTTTCCTAAAAGGAGAAAGGAACAACTCTTAGATTCCTCATACATGTAGTTACAAACCAAGCAAGGCTAAAAATCTGGGTAATTTCCTATTAGTCAGCTCCTATCACCTCATCTCCAATGAAGTGAGCTTGGATGACTCTCATGTACTCAGAAACTTATACAAATTACTCCTATATATAATCAAGACTTGATGGAAAGGTTGTACCAATGGAGTGCCATTCTAGTGTCTACATGCCATAAAGTCACATTTGCTGTTTCAACATGACAGGCAAACTGTGATTTTAACTGGAAGAAGGCAAACTGACATGGTTTTAACAAAATCTTTGACAGGCTTGTCTGAGAGCGACATCATTTTCATAATTCAGGTCTATCTTCAGAAACAACAGAAACAAGAGTGGCTTTTCTGCCACTTCGGTTTGCCATACTGTACAAATTAATTAATTACTAAAAATCAGGAGTATGGAATTAATTTTTTTATTTTGCATATGGCTGCATAAACATGTAATTAACCCATGTAACCTAGCTCAGCTACAACTGCATCCCATAACAATGACACAGACAGGAAAAATGGGTTGCAGCATTTACAGTCTCAAGTCCCACTGTAATGCTGCACTGGCCTTACTGTAAATCCAATACTGGGAACACTGGCAAAATTGAGCCTCACTAGTATTACATGATCAGCTATACATAAACACAGTATTTTAAAAAGTTTGCACTGCTTAATTCAGTGTCACTGTTTCCATAAAAGTTAGAAAAAACCCCAAACCAACCTACCCATACTACACATAAACAAAGTTTGAAGGGAATCTTTTCTTATTTAATGTAACTCAGGAAGGAAAATAAATATCTGTATGAAGAACACATGGAAAGTTACTTGGTCTTGAGTATTGAGCAGGGGCACAGAAAGATAATTTAGAAGAACTATGCTTTTGCTTCCCAGGCAATTTGCAATGCTTTTCACTCTTCACTGCCAGTCACTCAGCTGAATGACCCTCTAAACCAACTTTTTTCTACATCTTCTGCCCCAACCAAACCTAATTAAACTGGGGTGAGGAATGAGGGATCTCAGTTACAGAAGCAGTACAGAAAGGGGAAAGGTAGAGATCATTACCCTCTCCAGCAATTACCTGATCAAGAGGTATTGTCTGGACATTTGTGGAGAAGGGGGATGGTTTTATAGGCATGTATTTAGAGAAAACATTTCATGGATTTTTACTCTCTTAATAAATTTCCTAATTTTTGCTGCTGAACAGAAGTGAGGGTATCTTCACTCAAATGTCTTTAGTATTGATAGAAATTGACTGATTATGGAGAGCTGGATTTATTGACCAATGTATCTAACAGGTATATTTAAAGTGGCTTGGAAGTCTCACAGGCAAATGAAACAGAAGCATCTCTTGAAAAGGTGACAACAACAAATGTAGGGGATTAGGTTAGTACAAAAGCTTGAAACATCACCCTATAGTTCAGGAAAAGCCGGAAAAAGCTTCAGGATGTAATTTTAATAGAGGTTAAATGTGGCCAATATCTCTTTAGTAATCTGAACTGGAAACCTTTAGTAAACAATTAATTACAGATTTTTTGAATAGTCATATATGAGAGAGAGTAAAATAAAGACTTAAAAAATTTACTTACCATTTGTCAAGCGATCAAACAAGAAAATGTCAAAATCCCACATTCCCACTTTGGATAGCATATGCTGGAGAAAACAAATGTGAAAAGGCCAATGACTGGTATGTCACACTGTAAAGCATATTTTTATTATTATTCCACATTAATCAGTCACAGGATTGGTTACTACAGCTTTAAAGTTTTTTTTGAGAAACCTATAGAGATCGTATTTGAAATATCTGAAACCAGGCTCATGTGGCTGTACTGCAAAAAATATCATTTGCACTTTTAACTGAGAAGGTTTTCAGCATAACACTAAAAATACCTGCTAAATGGAACTCAAACTAATGAATAATATAAACCAAAATATTATGAAAATATTCCCTTTTACTGCACAAATGCTTTATTGTTTCTTCATGTCCCCAGATTCTCAGTGCAAATTATTAGATTTTTAATACAGTGTTTTAAAATCTTAGTTCTCATGGTGAATATGAGTTACAATGCACTAAACAAAGAAGTACACAGGAATGGCTTTTATAAATTTAGATACAGTGCTACTGTTAAGCCCACTCAGACATGCAGAAGAATCCATCATCACCTACAACTGCAGTGTTTTTACAGCTACATCAGTTGAGTCAGGAGACTGATTCTGGACTACCTCTATGACCTACAGAGATGTATGTGTGAATGAAATACACATTCACTCCCATCTTTAGTCTACATTCAAACAGTTCTGGATTCTTAATTTCTTTCTAACACCTGGCACATAATCTCCTCCAGCAGAGAATAAAAATTGCACATATAATCCCAACGCCATCAGTTGTGAAAGTTTTGCTAGAAAATACCATTCAAAGTAAGTGTAAGAGCTGCAAAATAAGATAATTATATTTTGATCACTGTGAAGTCTGCAGTCAATGTTCCACGCTTCCTAGCCTTTGCTACTATGGAGAACTCTTGTGGGTTGCCTAATAGCTGTTTCATAGCAGATGAGAGACACCTGTCTTTTTTCAAGTGGATGAACTAAATGCTGTGTCAGGGCTGCACTTAAATCAGTAACTTAACCCGAAATCCTTCATTCTTTAATAATTTCATATTATAATTTCAGTT
This sequence comes from Hypocryptadius cinnamomeus, assembly GCA_013400635.1. Lineage (NCBI taxonomy): Eukaryota > Metazoa > Chordata > Aves > Passeriformes > Zosteropidae > Hypocryptadius > Hypocryptadius cinnamomeus. The sequence continues at coordinate 6,567 of VYZP01038548.1, read as the reverse complement.
GTTGGAATCTGAAAATGCTGAGGAGATTTAGCAACATTACCTGTTGCTTTGAGACCTAAGCCTTTAAGGCTGTAACCACAAATGAGGAATGGACAATTTGTTTGTTGTGAGATGGGCACGTAACGCAGGTCATTTAAGAAAGATCAGCCAGGAATTTGGTTATCTGAAGACTAAAACAAAACTGACACTCTCTGTAGTATTATTAAAAGAAATGCAGAGCTGGAGACCTGTCTTACCCTTGCTTGCCCAAGGTAGTCCTCATCCAGCAGGTACAGAGAGGCTTGTGGTACAATTCCACGCAGTAACCGGGATGCATGGAAATATCTCTGGAAACTTAACAGTCTTTTCACTTTTTTCTTGGTGCCGATTTCCCCTGAGAGTGTAGTATCTGTGAAAAGCAATCAGTACAGAAACCATGAAACCCAAAGTCATGGATGACACTATCAGTTTAATATGAGAAATATCAAACACTTTAAAACAGTAATACAAAAATCACGAAGTTCACGCTTCTTGCCAAACCACATGAAGGAGCAGTATTCAAATCATTTCAGCATAATATATTTGTTTATTTTAGAAAGGAAATATGTTCCAGGAAAGAGAATACTATCGTAGGCTTTGGAAGAGCTGAGTTCAGTACACTGCCTGCCACAGCCTTTAATGTGACCCAGCTCAGCCACTGGGGGGAAGGGGGTGATATGTCTCCTCACTGTAGGTGTTAGGGGGAGCCTAAATAACTAGGCAGAGCTAGGTACAGGAAAGCTGCTCCTACCCTCTCTGTTCCTAACTATACACCTTCTTCTGTTCCCTAACTATACACCTGAAAATAACATTACTTTGATACCTCACAGGAAGTATCATTGGAATATATTAAAAACTGCACAGCACTAGAAGTACAAGGTGATCTTGGGTATAAAATAAAAAAGTGACACCAAAAGAGAACTCAAAATACAGTCTGAAAACACAAATGTGAGAGCCACTTTTGGAAAAGGAAATAAAAGAGAGAAAGAAATAAGAATAGGTTAATAATCCTACTGTATTGTCTGCTGTCATTTCTACATATTAAAGCAAACTATAAATGAAGAAAATATTTCAGCTGTGCAATGAGGAAAGCAGGTATATTGAGATAATACAGGCATTTCTGGTTACTCAACTGAATATGTTCTTTTCACTTGGTACCAGGATAATTCTAATTTCCTAATGTTGTATTAGGAGATTGTCGTATACGGCTACATGTGACACAAAAACCAAGGCAGTTTTTATAAAAAACTAATTAATTAAATCACTAATTAGAGTAATTAAATTACCTTATTGTTAGTAAGAAAAATATGGAGGCTTTCTAAAACTCATAATGGTTTAAGTCATTTCATCTGAACTTTTAACAGAACCTCACACTCAGTTGTGGTGTTTTCATTCTGCAGTCTGGTATAAGTTTTGGAAAAAAGAGAGGTCAGAAACTGGACAGTTGGTTGAAGGTAGCAAGATACAATACAGTTTTATTTGTAAGAAAAACCTTGTAAGAAACTGAAGATTAAACAGTCCTTTGAGAGAAAAGTAATGATTCCTTGAGATAAGAAGCTCCATAGCAATTCACTGGATTTCAGGTTTAAATAGAGCTCATGAAAAATATCTACACACTGAAGCTGACTCTCTGTTTTTTATTTTTCCATCTCTTTTTATGAAAAAACACTGAATGTTTGCTCTACTGTGAAATTAAAATATCACTTTGTCTGCTGTTTCCATGGGTGGTATTATTCTGAGAGGATTTTCAGAGAAGTCGCTAAGGTTTTTTTGGATCATGGACAGTTCAGGATTTGATTTTTCTAACAGCAGCAAGCACCCTCTGTAGCAAGTTTCTTCCTTATTAAGTAATCCAACAGCTACTGAGTGGCACAAAGTCAGTAATAACATCCAAAAAAGCCATCCTTGTGTACTGAGGATCAATAGAACTTCCAACACCAGTAAGCCTCATGGTCCTCATGTGCAGTCCA